>MDKI01121217.1:0-45031 GCA_005239505.1 Nicotiana paniculata | reverse complement strand
TATGTAGTATGAATTTTAGTTATTCTTTCATTAAAAGAATATAAAATCTCTTATTGAGTCTACAAGGAGTCAAATATAAGTTAGAAAGAAGAAGAATCTAGATACTTGTTTTGCTCTTCTCTAGCAATGATTTTCTTGGTTGAAGGGAGTAGAAAGAAGGTATTTACTAATTAAAATATTTATTTTCCTGAATTTGGATGAGGATTATAAGTCAAATAGAAAAGAAATAGCTTCAAGGATTAATTATGTATCCCAGAAACGAGAAGATATTAATTAGTCAAAAAAAATATAGAGAAGAATATCATTCTATGAATCAATACAATCTCCAAAATAGTAGCACGTAAAATTTGATAATCTGATATATCTACTATTCTTAAATATTAATTATTAGTTTTGTTGAGAGTAGTGCAATTATAATTGATTATTTGTATGTTAGTGGTTTTCACACGTGTATATACATATACTCACAACAGTGATGTACAGTAATTTGAGATTTCATTTTCTACATTTTACTCTCTCTCATTTCTGATTCTGATGAATCCTCTCTCTCTCTCAGAACCTTCTAGAACAACAACAGCTCCATTGGAGCTCGAGTTCGAGCTTCAAGCTCTCGTCCAAGCTAGATCTTAACATGGTATCAGAGTAAGGGAAGCTCATCCTCAATCAATTGTCTTCGTCTCCGTTCATTTTCCCCAATTTCTTCCTTTCATAACCTTTTTTTTCCCTCTCAATCAGATCGATATTTGCCGTAATTTCTTCAAATCGCAAAATCGACAGTGAATTCTTCAGATCTCTGTTAGCCATGGCCATATTAGATCAGGAAAATACATCTGTTGGTGATAATGATGTCCCAGCTGAGACGAACATCGGAACAGATCCAAATGATCCTCTTTATCTACATCCGTCAGATAACCCTGGAGCAATGCTCGTTTCAGTTCCTTTCTGTGGAATCGGATACAGGTCTTGGAAACGCAGCGTAATGCGTGGTCTTTCCGTAAAAAACAAACTAGGTTTCATAAGTGGAGAGTGTAAGTCACCGGAACCTCAATCTCAGAGATTCAGACAATGGGAGCGATGTGATGATATGGTGACGTCTTGGATCCTAAATTCACTTTCTAAAGATATCGCGGACAGTGTGGAATATGCTAGCAATGTTGTTGAGCTGTGGAAGGAATTGGAGGATAGATATGAGCAGACTAATGGTGCCAGACTATACCAGATCCAGAAGGAGATAAATGATTTGTCTCAAGGTGTAATGGACATCACAGGGTACTATACTAAGCTGAAAAAGCTATGGGAAAAGCTAAACACCTTGAGTAAAATGACTCACTGCAGTTGAACCTGTACATGTGGTGCCAAGGAGAGCATGCACAAAGCCGAGCAGGACAGAAGGTTGATACAATTTCTTATGGGACTCAACGAAGTCTACACTGTTGTGCGAGGTAGCATCCTTATGATGAATCCACTACCAAACCTTGCACAAGCCTTCTCGCTACTTGTTCAGGATGAGAAACAAAGAGAGATTAAGCCAAATAATCAAATGCTATTGGAGTCTGCCTCCCTAAATGTCAACACACCAAGACCTGGTCCTTACAAAACCAACTATACTTCTCACAACAATTCAACTGGGGGCAGTAGGTCTCGTCCATTCTGTGACTATTGCAAAAGGATAGGACATACCAAGGACAAATGTTACAAGCTACACGGGTACCCTCAGAATCTTGGAAATTCATACACTCAGAATTCAAATAGAGGACAGAATTTAAACCAAGCTGAAAGGTTCAACAGAGGAAGAAGAATAGTGGCCAGTGTGCAGGGCACTTCTTCTGAAGGAATGTCAACAGAAAAAAATGAATCAGAAGATGGGCAAATCAATCTCTCTAAAGAACAGTATGGACAGATTCTGAGCTTGCTGCAGCATTTTCAGATTGGAACAGGAGGGGAAAGCTCCAATTGTACAAGTCATGCCAATGGTGTTGTGAACTTTGCAGGTATAATAGTCTGCACCTCCTCCATTGATTTTAGTAAATTGTCTTGTGAGTGCTTCAAAAACAAGGCAGCCTCCTGGATTTTAGATTCAGGAGCATCTAATCACATGACCTTCAACTTGTCTTTATTAACCAACATTGTGACACTACCATATCCCTTATTAGTAGTTCTTCCAAATGGATATAAGGTAAAAGTGACACAAATTGGAAGTGTGACATTGTTTCCTAAGATCATTCTGCACAAAGTTATGTACATACCTTCCTTCAAATACAATCTCATATCAATCCATTCATTAACTAGTTCGACTCCTCAAAGCATAGTTGCCTTTGCTGATAATATATGTGTTCTGCAGGCCCCTTCAATGAATAGGCCTCTGGAAATTGGTAAAGTCAGTGATGGACTCTATCTCCTCTGCCCAAGGTGTCTCCAGAACAATCAATCAAGGTCATTTGTAAATAATCCAAATGTTAGTTCTATTTCTTCCACTTGTTGCACACACAACTCACATTGTTTTCATCATTCCACTATAAATGACTCATTTTCTAGAAACAATTACACATCTCATTCTGTTGTAAATACTTGTTCCCCAGATAATAAAGTGCAATCTTTCATTGTGAATGGTGTTAATTCCTTGATGTCTCCAAGTAGTGACATAAATGTGTTGTGGCACAACAGACTGGGCCATGTACCCTTTATCAAGATGAAGGGAATATCTAGTATCCCAGCATCCTTTTCCCCTAAACAACCCTTTACCTGCTCTGTCTGCCCAATGGCAAGACAGGGGAGATTACCATTCCTAGAAACATCCACTGTTTCCACCAAAATATTCCAACTACTTCATGTTGATCTCTGGGGTCCTTATTATATGCCAACCCATGATAATTTCAGATATTTCATCACCATGGTAGATGATTACAAAAGGTCCACTTGGACTCATCTACGGACCAGTAAAAGTAATGCTCTCCAAGCCATCAAGAACTTTGTGTCAATGAAAAATCAATTCAGCACCACTATCCAATCTATAAGGTCAGATAATGGCCTGGAATTTAACAACACAGAAGCCAACCAATTTTTCCTCTCCAAAGGAATTATCCACCAAAAAACATGTCCTTGTACACCACAACAGAATGGCATAGTGGAAAGAAAGAATAGGTACTTGTTAGAGACAGCTAGAGCCCTCCTGTTCTAATCAAAATTGCCTTTAAGATATTGGAGTGAATGTATCCTATGTGAAACCTATATAATAAACAGGCTGCCTTCTTCTCATTCCAAAGGCAAGTCACCATATGAACTGATGTCTAACAAAAAGCTTACTTACTCTCACATGAGGAGTTTTGGGTGCTTATGTTACCCTACAGTACCCAAGGTCCACAGAGACAAGTTTGAACCTAGAACCACACCTCATGTTTTCATTGGATATCCTTTTGGGGTAAAGGGGTACAAAGTGCTCAGTCTGGTCACCAAGAAAGCACATGTGTCTAGAGATGTAATCTTTAATGAAAATGTCTTCCCCTTCTTCATGTCTAAGGACACTGCTTCATTTCCCCATTCTGCCCAGCCTATTCCTGTCATTGATTTTGTACTTAATGAGAATGAACCAATGCAAACCAGTGAGTCAAAGGATTTCAAATGTCACACATCCAAATTTGTCTTCTGTTCCGTCATCCCCTTATCCCAATGACATAGATTTACACACTGCAAAAAATTTACACACTCCAGAACATTCACCAAATGACTCACCAATAAGATCCACAAGCACACCTGAACATATCTTAATGCCAAGGCAATCTCATAGAACACACAAAGTCCCTACATATTTGAAAGACTGTGTTCACAAACTACCTCAACTCAAACCAAACACCAACGCCACTAATGCATCCTTTTCTGTCAATGCCTTATCCTCTCCCCATAATCATATACCTACTAAGCATCCAAATCAGAACACACAACAGCCTTGCCCTGTGAGAAGCACTTGCAGTGATAAGGAACCTAATTCATATGAGGAAGCAGCTATGTATCCTGCTTGGCAAACAAAAATAACACTAGAATTTGATGCATTGCATGCTAACAACACTTGGGAACTAGTACCATTACCAGTGGGGAAACAAACCATAGGGTGTAAATGGGTGTACAAAGTGACGCATAAGGCAGATGGCAGTGTAGAAAGGTTCAAGGCCAGGTTGGTGGTCAAAGGGTATACTCAGCAAGCTGGAATAGACTACACAAAAACATTTAGTCCTGTGGTGAAAATTATAACAGTAAGAGCTCTCATAGTTGCAGCAGTCAAGAAAGGCTGGGTCATATTTCAGTAAGACGTGAACAATGTCTTTCTTCATGGGGACCTCCATGAAGAGGTATACATGGAAGTACCACAAGGATTGGTGGTAGAGGACATACATCTAGTATGCAAACTTCAAAAGTCCTTGTATGGTCTCAAACAAGCAAGTAGACAGTGGTATGCCAAATTGAGTGAAGCACTGTGCTATAAGGGATATACTCACTCTATGTATGACTATTCACTCTTCTACAAGAAAACAACTCTGTCAACAATATATGTGGCAGTATATGTTGATGATGTAATACTGACAGGCACTAACAAAGAAGAAATAGAAGAACTGAAAGCATTCCTGCATGAAAACTTCAAGATCAAAGACTTGGGCAATCTTCATTACTTTCTGGGATTGGAAATATTGTACAAAACTGGTGGAATTGTAATCACACAAAAGAAATTTGTGCTTGATCTACTAAAAGAATAAAATGTATGGACTATAGCAGTCTTGCTTCACCACTTGATCCATCAGTGAAGTTGAGATCCAAGGAGGGGATTGCATTACCTGATCCCACCTATTACAGAAAACTTGTTGGGAAGTTGAATTTTCTCAACAACACAAGAATAGACATAGCCTACAGTGTACAGCACCTCAGCCAATTCATGCAAGACCCAAGAGAACCCTACTTGAAAGCAGCCTTTCACCTGCTTAGATACTTGAAGGGTGATCCCTCAATGGGAATATTCATGTCACACGATCCAATGTATAATGTTAGGGCCTATTGTGACTCTGATTGGGATACTTGTCCAGATTCAAGGAAATCAGTGAGTGGGTACTTAGTACTACTAGGGAATAGCCCTATTTGCTGGAAATCTAAGAAGCAAGAGACAATTTCATTGTCATCAGCAGAGGCAGAGTACAGGGCACTCAGAAAAGTAGTCGGGGAGCTGGTGTGGTTATGCAGTTTGTTTGAAGAACTCAATGTGCCCTTTCACAAGCCAGTAGAAGTATTCTGTGACAGCCAATCAGCCTTACATATAGCACGAAATCATGTGTTTCATGAGCGAACAAAACACATTGAAGTGGACTGTCACTTTATCAGAAACAAGCTACAAGAGGGATTGATCTCACTCCAGCATATAACAACACACAATCAGTTAGCTGATGTCCTTACCAAGGCTCTAACATGAGTGAAACATTCAACAACATTTAGCAAGTTGGCAGTGTACATAACACCTCCAACTTGAGGGGGGGTGTTGAGAGTAGTGCAATTATAATTGATTATTTGTATGTTAGTGGTTTTCACACGTGTATATACATATACTCACAATAGTGATGTACAGTAATTTGAGATTTCATTTTCTACATTTTACTCTCTCTCATTTCTGATTCTGATGAATCCTCTCTCTCTCTCTCTCAGAACCTTCTAGAACAACAACAACTCCATTGGAGCTCGAGTTCGAGCTTCAAGCTCTCGTCCAAGCTAGATCTTAACAAGTTTTATATTTGTTGACATGCTTTCTTAATAAAATATACGGGAATCAATGAATATAAATTTACATTTTTAATTTATATACATGATTCATTCATTTATGATAAGGTTATGGTTCTTCTAATAAGATCCATTTGTGGAAAGGTTTATCTGCAATTTGAAATTTAGTTAAATGAATGAGAGATAACATGCTAAAAGGTTAACGATAATAATATATAAGATTGAATTATTACCTGATTTGCATTCCATATTGTTATGCTAATCGCTCATAGTTGTTGCCTTGAGGGAGAAGGCAATTGCCTATTTCCATCTTTGACTCACGGGAGCATTTGGTGCTTTCGTGCAGCACTTACTGAATCATTTTCTTTATCTTTCTTTTTAAATGTATACTATTATTAATGTTGGTAACGCTTGAGGAAATGTAACATTGTAACAAAATAGTTGTGTTCTTAAGTATCGGAGAGAGAAATCCTATACCCCCGTTGGAGAACATGAAAACACATGTATAAACATGCATGTTATTGCTTCTTTGGCTTATAAGACTATTATGCAAAATGATTCTCTATGAAGTAAGAATCTTGTGATATACCATAAAAAACCAAAGTGTATCTCTATTTTATTTCTTTCTCAGCATCAATTTTTTGCTGCACCGAGTTTATATATATGTGTGCGTGTGTGTAACGGCGCAAGGATGAGCAAGTATTGTCTATGAGAGAAAGTATTATTAGATGAGTTACACTCCAAGACATTTTTGCAAGAAATTTAAAGTTTCTAATTAAATTATAATAGTTCATCTTTTAAAGTTAAGAGGATATCTTATTATCAATAAATAAATAACAGGCGTTACACATTGATCATTCGTTAAAACTTGTACTTTATTCTTTCATGTATAATTATATACTCAAAATTTTATTTAATAATATTAATATTATGTTATAAAATAGTGTATTACGGGACTCAGCATATACATGCAACGCACGTATCAAGAAACTAGTAATATAATAAACCAGAAGTACTTAAAACTTTTATTGAAGTTGAAGAAGAGAAAGCAATGATAGAACAAGCACTCTTAGTATAAAGTAAGTGCCTTTTCAGGGTGTCTAGCATTGCAAAATTCAACTTTTGAAGAGATGTGGCGAACAGATAATTTGGGACCCTGTGGTGATTATTTGAAATTATTAAGTTCATTAGATTATTGATCTACACAGCTGGAAAGCAGGTATTGTATATACGCTTAAAAGCAGTTTTGGTATTAAAAACAAGAATATTACTATTAACTAAGTGCAAGTTGCTTAATATTAAATGATTGATGAATTGGCACTGATGTAGTTTAGATTTAGATGAAGATATGGTGGAATTATTTAAACCATCTTGAACTGATATAATAATTTCTCAAATCTTTTATACTTTATTAAGTTGAGATTTCACTATCATAACTAAGTAGTAGAATGCTCTAAACAACAAAAGAAAGAGAGATATTTTTCTTCTATGTTGTTATAGTATGCATGATCCGATTAACTCTATCTATCTATCTATATATATATTAGGAGCTTTTTGGTTGATATGAACAAAGCCGTTAAGACATTACTCTTTTAAGGTTCATGAAAAGGACAGTAAGCACTTTAAGATTGATAAAAGCGCAAAGGCAACGTGGATTAAGAAAAGGATAAGTTACCTCCTATAGCAAAAAGTTGATACCTTATTTATTTTAAATAAATATATTTTAAAAAAATTATATTTCATAGTGATCTTTTAATTTTTTATAACCAAATATCTATTTATAGTTACCTCCTACTTTTAAGCCATAAAATAAGCTTTATATTATTTTTGTCTCTCCCCTCAAATTCTAATAACCACTAAACCTAGAGGCTTAGTATTATTGGAAACCGAAACTAACTCCAAACCATCAGACTTCTTTTTCGTCTGTGTTTATTGAAAAGTTTTGTATTGTATTTCTCTCCAATACAGTAGAAGACGGCGGAAGAATCAACGGTTTCTCTCCAAACCTGGGCAGCACCAGCGGCGGCCCGACAACGACAAAATCAATAACGTTTCGATTGAGTTAGTCCAGCCTAAAATCCTCCGTTACAAAGCTTTCGAATCAATTATCCTCTTAGGCCGCCACAGATTCGTCGGAATGGACAAAGACGACAGAGTTGGGGGCGGAGCAACTTGAATTTTCTGTTAATATTTTTCAATGTATCTCGCTGTATTATATGTATTTCATTGTATTCATTGTCTTTTTTTTCATTGTATTTCAATGTATCCCGCTGTATTCTATGTATTTCATTGTATCCAATGGCTCGCTATATTCCATGAATGTATTCATATCTTTTTTTTAATTAATATAATTTATGTATTCAGGTGTATTATATAATTTCTCTGAAGATTGCTATGTTTTTGAGATTTTTTTCGGTTTGAGAATCTTTTTTATAACTGGAAATACAAAATTTGTGTGTTATAATTGATTTTGTTGAGTTATATTAGGATTCTATTATGTAAATTGATTCACCCACCATTTAAAAAAGTATAATCCCCTGTTTCACGCCGTAAATACAGTCGAATACAATAATCTGTCCAGCTGTAATCCTATGTTTCACGCCATGAATACAGTCGAATACAAAATTTGTCTAGCTGTAATCCCCTGTTTCACGCCTAGAAATGCTACTGTATTCATGAATACAGTAGCTTAAATACATCGAATACACTCTAAAAATATAATTATATAAAGTAATATAGTAAATGATAGTTACAACTAGCTAATAACCACTAAACAATAGTGATTTGTAAAAACTTCTCGAAAGAAAAACACAAGAAAGTTCACAAAAGCAACAACACCTCATTTGTTTTGTCAAAGAGGACCTAAAACAAATACAGTAATTAAAAAAAAATCAATATATTTATAATGTGGAATCAGAATCAATTCGACAGAAATAAAGCATCTGAACGAAGTCTTTTTTAGTGTGAAGTTAATTGTTATAATTAGTGATGGACTTTCAGAAAAGAGTAGTATAATATGATCAACTTAGTGTAGTTATTTTTGTTAAACACACTCCTAACGTCCGATAATTTTTTCTTTTTTCCTTATTCCTAGCTTCCCGACATGGGATGGTGATGAGGGAAATAACACGAGGTATCACTTTAATTCATACTAAATTTAATTTGGATTAGACAGTCTGAAGTCACTATTATTTTAGATGCTGTATTCGAATTTATTCATTACCCATTACCAAATTATTTTTCACATACCACTTTTCCGATGAAACGACTCACACATAATTCAACAGTAACCTAAATCTAATTTGGAAAACAGAGAGAGAAGAAAAGTACTAAATCATCCCAGACTCCAAATGTTGAGTTTCAATTTTGTCCATTTAAGACTATCGCTCATTCCATACTTTAGTTACATATACAAACTTGTTATGCAAATGAAGCACAAGGATTATGAGCAGCTTACAGAGAACAAAATAGAAATGGTGTTTTTCTTTTTCCTTTTTCCTTTTTATTTAGACGTGTGCTAGCGTACCTGCTGAATTAGATAAGCGATCACTGCAGCTTTTCGAGCTACTCCAACAATTATTCATTATCGTTTTCTTTTTTCATCGTTGCTCTCTTGTAGGTACAAAATTTGGGTAGTGCCGGTAAAATTGTTTCTTTTTTAATTTATTCCAAAAACGGTTACCTATTTAAAAATAATTTAACCAATTTCTTAGATTTATTTTACGCATATTTTAGATCATAAATTAAACGTAGTCATTTCTTTTAACTGTCACGCTTAATTAAATAATCTCACATATACACGTGTGAGTAACTCTATTTCTATCAAGTTTTTTTGAAATTCTTTACTTTCTTATTTTTTATATTCCTTAAACCTATAGGTCACGAGCAAAGTTATTTTTATATGACTTATGAGTTCAGGCCGTGAAAATAGTCGCTAACACTTATATTAGAGTAAACTCTTTATATTACATCTTTAGGAGTATGAATACGAGCATGGGCCGCGCTATTTGTAAGGAAAGGTGGTTAATAGGTAAAATATTACATTTTAAAGGTATATAACATATATGGAACATCCTTTCTCGAAGAATTATTTTTACTTATTTCAAGTTTAAACATTCCTTAGTAAATTTCTGACTTGGTCACTGAGTACAAGATATTTTGCATATTGACTTTATTTCCTAAACATGCACCTACTTGTCTCCGGACACGAAGAGGCAACTGAAATTTACTTGTACATACGCCTGTAGAACAGAATGGAGTCAAGTCTAGCACGTGATGGCCCATAGGTGAAGCACCAACTTAATGGAGCCCATTGGTCGTAGTGGAGGACCATCGATGGTCCCACGTGTCCATTCTATGTTGTCCTTTACCAAATTCAGGCCCCATCATCATACAAATAAAGACAAGCTCTTTTTACCCAAATACTTTGTATTATTGGATACAGACAGAAAGATGAAAAATTTCAGAAAATGTGGGGCCCACTACGGCTTGTAGCTGAAATAGGAATCGTGAAAGCTGTTTACTATTCATTGGTTGCTTTAAGATGAGTCATGTATCTAGCTTGTGGATAAGTTCGACACCTGCCCCCCCTTTCGTTCCTACTAATGCTGCCGAGATATTTGATTTCTTTCTCGCGATTCATTGCACATGTTCTCATTTAGCAATTCTCGGCGAAAGTTTTATTTCGTGATTTATTAGGAATAATTACCATATTTTTCTTTTGCTAAGACCGAAAAACAGTCAAACTTCTTTATAATAATATTTCAGAATTAAATTTTTATATTATGTATAATATATATTTTTTATAATAAAACTTTACTATAATTAATATTTATATGTTTGTATTAGTTATACATCATACTTGACATTATCTTATGCATAAGTAATGCATAGAAAACTATGTCATTAGTTATATCAAGGCTATTAACGCATGCATTAGCATGATTAAAGATAAAATTATCCTTAAAGTCCCTTAAAGCTAGAAAATATGGAGGATATTTTTGTAAACTACTATTTTTCTTAATAATTATGTAATGTATTATAATTTTTGTAGACAATAAATTGCGTTGAGAAAATATAATCAGGATCGTAAAATATCGCAACAATCGCAGTATTTGATTTCAAATATTATGAGTGTACAATCTCTATGAATCCTCTGATTCTTCTTTTCAATATAAATTCATCAAGGGCCTTTGAGCTTGATCTTGAATTTTAATTTGATTTATCCGTCGCGAACACTTTGATTGTTGCCATGAATTTTATCATGAACAAGTAGCCTTGATCTTGAACACCTTATATTTGATTTGACTTCGTTCTTGATCTTGAATACTTGAATTGTTCTTCGTTCTTGAGCTTGGACTTGATTTGTTCTTCGTTTTTGAACTTGAACTTGGTTGCTTGAAGCTTGTAGAGAAATTTACGGTGTTTGACCCACGAGCTCTCTCTTGGTTCTTATTATAACTTATGGTGCCTTTTCTGGTTATGAAGACCCCTATTTATAGTTGTGGAAGGGAGGAGTTGTGATAAGAACAAACTCTATCCGACCAATCAAATTGAAGTGTGACATGGCCGCATTTGATTGGCCAGAACATGTCACTTGCACACGTGGTGCAGTTTCATTGGCCCTGTAATTTGACTTGGCATGTCTTGTCATTTTGACACGTGGCATGGTCCTATTGGCTCTTTCTCTTGACTTGGCGTGCCATGTCATTTGACACGTGGGCATCCATTTGGGCCTCTAGGAAGATGAAATCTGGGCCTAATGAATTGGGTTCATCACTTTAGCCCAACTAAATGGACTAGTCCAATGATTAAAGCTTATTTATTTAATCCATATATGTTGGGATTATAATTAATTCAATTGTATTAGTCCAATAAATTTATTTGAACTAATATATCTTGAATTTTAAAATATAGTCCCAATTATTTTACGGATTTAACTCCAATAAAATTTATATGCCTATAAATGCCCCTACTTCATTACTTGCCGGGCTAACTGTATAGAAACTTAGGCAAGGGTTGAAGCATCGGTATGGCGTCCTTTATTTTCCTTTCTACTGTAATGTAACACCAAATACTTATGGATTTGCAGATTCCTTCAATTATTTGGTTGGTTACCATAATCATCTAATATAATACATCTTTCAAGTGGTGCAAAGCTTTATTCAATCCATTACGATGCAGGAAAATCTTAGAAATTGGCAAGTTTAATACCAAGTATCCCTTTGAAGATAACACGTAATACTCCCATGCATTTCTTGGCCAAAATATATTATTTACCATTTATTTGGTTTCATCGTTTATGCTTCAAAATTTAAAAGCAAAACTTGCATGACTAGTAATTATACTACTAGTAATAAAAGATCATGCATGACCGTAGGTACTGCAAGAGTATAAGCATAATTTTCACACACCGTGGAACTAGTGATGCTTCCGTTGGAAATCAAGTGCTAGTGGAACTCATTATTTTGCTTTTCCATTTCCAGTAGGCTTAGAAGGTTTAGAATCAATCACATCCCCTTTACCATTCCAGTATCCTTTTTGCCGCAAATTGTACATCTCCAAATAGGCTTAGAAAACCTTTCCCCACTTTACTGCGTAACCACTTCCAATTAGGAGAAATAATTGTGTTCCACATCGGCACTTTTCTTTCAACTATCGCCTTTTGACATCTATAAATACGGTATACTCTTCATTCTATTGCTATTACTTTCAGCGTTTGCAAACCACTTTGAGCCTACTTTTGATGACTTGGAAGCATTGACGCGAAGGTAATTTCTTCTTCTTTTCTTGTGCTTTTCTTCTTTTGTCATTTTTTTTGTAGGTCAAACAAGACGGACGTGTTCTTATTTAAGAATATAATCCATGCATGATGAAGACCTTTAAAAGCTCGTGGTCAAGATTTTTTTAAAAGTTCACAGTGAAGACCTTTAAAAGTTCGCGGTGAAGACTTTAAACCATCTGAACTAAAGACTTCGTTTTATTTGAAAACTTGACTTTCTTTATCTCTGGCAAAGACCATTACACCGTCCCGGTCAGAGATTTTATTTTATCTGAGGCGAAGACCATTACACCGTCTGAGCCAAAGATTTTTTTTTTGTCTGAAGCGAAGGACATTATACCGTCTGAGCTAAAGACTCCATATCATTTGAAGATTTAACTTCATTTTATATGAGGCATAAACCATTACACCGTCTGGACCAAAGATTTTATTTTTTTGGTCTAAAGCGAAACCGTCTGATCTAATGACTCCATCTTGTTTGAAGATTTAACTTCATTTTATCTGAGGCATAGACCATTACACCGTCTGAGCCAAAGATTTTTTTTTGTCTGAAGCGAAGGACATTATACCGTCTGAGCTAAAGACTCCATATCATTTGAAGATTTAACTTCATTTTATCTGAGGCATAGACCATTACACCGTGTGGGCCAAAGATTTTCGCCTTTTCCATGCTTGGTAGGATTATATTATAAATTTGAGGCCATGAATATCGCATTTCTTAACTAAATGTTAATAAACATTTTTCTCTCTTTTTGCAGTCTAAACATGGTTTACTTCAAAGACAAAATTTCTTCCTCTAATTCTCAATGCCTTATCATCTCGGACCATAAGGGAAGCAAGGAGGGGACAAGGTTACCAGTTGATAAGTCACTAATTGGCCAGTATAATGCAGCTCCATGGGTACCTTTGAGGGACCCGCCTTATTTGGCAGACTGGACGATTGAATACAATAGTCGTCCTCCTAAGACATGGGTGCTTCGCACCACTACCCATCATGCTTGGAATTTTGCGAGCACCTTACCATGCCTAGGGCGTCGAATCATTAACAAGGAAACTTATTGGTGGTTTGCCTATAGCATGATCTCCTTACGAGGAAATTTTGCCAAATGTTGAAGAGCTTATAGGCACGTACAACAAGGGGAGAAGGTTTCTTTCCCAGACTTGTGAACATTTGTTTGATGCCTTCCATCGGCTCCGAGAGGGAGGTAGCAACGATCCAAAGGTTTATGCGAAAAAATGGGTAGAGTTCTGGTGCATAAAGACAATGAAGTATACTCATCCTCCTTTAAGGAAAGAAAAGAAGTCTGCTCGTTTGAAATCTACACACAACCTTACCGGGGTCATAGAGGAAGCAGTTAATTGGTCGACTGTTGAAGAAGCTTTGTTCCATAAGCTAGGAGTTATGTGTGACAAGAAAGACGAGACGTATTTGGCTGCTTTTCTATCTTGTTGGTTATGTATTTTTGTTCTCCCTTCAAAAGATGGTGACTTCATTCGTCCTGGAACCTTTAAGATCGCATGTCATCTTGCTTGTAAACGAAGAGTTAGCCTTGCAGTCCCGGTCTTAGCCAAAATATATAAGGGTTTGAACGAGATTTCAAAGTGCTTGTTGCTTGATCCTGCTCAAACTTTCTTTCCAGATTATTATGTGTATGGTTGGTTAGCCCATTACTTTAAGACTCATTTTTCTTATGCTAAGGGGCAGCTGTTCCTCTCATGGCTGCATGTTCCGGTGAAGGTGCTGATAGATATTTTGGGAAAGAGGAAGCAAGGAAGCATATTCATAATGGACAAAATATCATTTGGACTTCGACAATGCCCCGCAGATCTGATCCATACCGCTACTATGATGATGGTAAGGCAGATGAGTTCGAGTTAAATTTCTTTATGAGTATTCGCTCGAACTATCTTCTTTTGAGGGACAAAGTCAACTTTATTATTGAACCTTACAGCCCTCATCGATTTAGCCACCAATTTGGTTTTTATCAAGACACCCCTGGTCACTTGGAGCAAGATTTCGTGAGACCTCATTAGAAGAAGGGTTAAGACTTGCACGTATTTGTGTGTTGACTAGATCTAAGTCGAGGGCGGTATTTCCTCCTTTTGGGTCCAATATGAAGAAGTTTACATCGTCTAACTATAGATCTTGGTGGACAATGGCGCATGGAAGACTTCTTGAAGACCACTTACAATTTTTGATGAATACTATTGAGCCAATCACAAATACCATTCAAGACCGGATCGAGGATGTCTTAGTGATTGATAGGATTCCTGCTTTACAATCTAAGGTAGTTGAGATGCGCGCAGGCAGTGGACCCATGCTACACAAAGAAGTTCAAAGAGAAGAGATCCATACTCCACTTGACAAAATTATTATTCCATTTGGTGTAGTCATTAATGCCTCTAATAAGCGTCTATCCCAAGAAGAGAGTGTTATAAGCAAATGAGATCAATATTGGAAAAGGAAAAGGCCAAACCCAGAAAGGGTTGTAGAGGTCCAAAGCGTTGATAGCCCCTCAAGAACACTAACAGCTCAGAACGAGAAGGTAAAAGAAGATATAAACTTTTCCTTTTTGTTATCCTTGGCCAAATGAATTTGCTAAAGTGTCCTTACATTTATTTATTCATTTATTTGTTTTTCAGGCTAACAACATTGGAGCGTTGCAACAAGTAAGGCCACAAGATAGTGGCGAGTCTATAGCAGGACCGAACCCACATAAATCATCTTCCACAACTAAGGCAGATCAAGAGGAAACTTTTATTTCTCATGATGAAATTAGGGCAAAGTTGGGTTCTGATTTGCGTGAACGACCAACAGTTGCAGCTTCAATTTTTGATGGAAAGAAGGTTGTCTTGGATATTCGAAAGGAGTCTATCTTGAAGCTTTGGACTTCGATTCAGCGTAGGCTGAAAGGCAGCACTGCAGACAATGTCTCTGAGCTTGAAGAAAATACTAAAGTGATCCTTGAGGCAATGGACGGGGATGATGTGGATATTTCCCCTTTGAGAAGCCTATTAGAGTCCGTTTTGAGCTTGCTGCTTCATATAAAAAGACACAATCGACTTTATCTGAGAAGGTTGAAGAGACTACAATATCAGACGTTGAGGTACACCTCACAAATGTCATTATTGAAGAAGAAGAAAAGGTTATAGAAGTGTCATCTATCCGCCAGTCCCTAGTTACAGTGAAAGAGAAGATAAAGAAGCTCCGTGAAAAAGAGAAAGACTTAGAAGCCCTTTTAGAAGTTACTGAGAAAGAAGTTGAAGAAGCCAAGTTAGGAGCCTCAACTACTAGAAAGGAGTATGACGCATGATGCACTGCCTTGTTGACTACTGATGACTTGGCCGATTTGGAGAAGAAGAAGAAGTACTTGGAATCTATGCTCAAGGATTTCCAACTACAAGTTGTGCTTAGATTAGGCTATTACACTAATTTATTTGTTTTTTTTTCTTTCCTTCATGCATTTGATTGTTTAGTAGATTTTCTCATCAGCAATAAAACTTCTTTTGCTTCACTTTATATTGCGCGTTCTCATTAATGTTACCTTTTGTTTTCAAGTGCTTTATGGATTTGAAGAATTGACATGCTTGCAGGTTTTAACTTTAAGAACTAGCCGGCTTGAACACTTCGAATTGATGATGTAACAAACCTAGAAAAATCAACTTGACTTAAAATCGGATACTTCAACTTGAATACTTAGCCTCTTATTAAAGAAACTACAATAATTCCATCAAAGACCTCAATTTGGCATGGGGACTTACCCCCATTGAGTCATCAAGACAAGATAGAGGGTTTAACAAAAGAATACATGTACACCTAATTTTCTAGTGTCGATCAAGTGAATTATATTCCATCATGCCTCATTTGAAAAATGCCTTGGGTAATATGTATTTTTTGAACTCATATGACTGAACTTAGAATGAAACTCTAAGCTGCCTACGTACCTCGATGAAGAGTATCAAGTCATTCCGTAGTTCGAAATGGGTGAGTTTTTTTTTTGGCGCAACTTTTTCCTAAGCCGCCTCTTTCGAGGTTTTCAACCTAGTGGACCTTTTTTTTTGTGGACCGTGCACAATTTATACTCTTGTAGGCCAGGAGTAACATGCAGTTTATGCTCATACGTCAAGGAGCATTGCAACTTCAAGGATAATACTTCTTCAAAAACTTGCCATTGATAGGACCGATTCTCATGCCATCTGCATCAACCAGCTTGTAAGCCCCACTTAAATAAGCTTCTTGCACGACATATGGCCCATACCATTTTGAAGTGAACTTCCCTACAGGTTTATGGGAAGTGATAATGGGTCTTCTTATGGCAAGTACTTGATCTCCTACTTGAAAGGATCTCGGGAGAACTCTTTTATTAAAGGCACGAGACAATCGAGCTTGATAGCATTCAAGACTCTGTTAGGCCTCCTACCTCTTCTCATCAAGAGCCTCTAACTCTGCTAATCGAATTCGAGCATTTTCTTCATCAGTGATCCCTTCTTGAATAGCCAGTAGTAATGAAGGTATTTGATGCTCAAGTGGCAAGACGGCTTCGACTCCATAAATGAGTGAATATGGGGTTGCTTGTGTTGGCGTGCGGTGAGTCATCCTATATGCCCATAGAGCTTCTTCCATACATTCATTCCAATCTCGCTTGGATTGGAGACGACTTTCTTCAGCAGGTTGCATAAAGTTTTGTTGAATGCCTCAGCTAGACCATTGGCGGCAACATTGTACATCGAAGAGTTACGTTGCTTGAAGCCAAAGAGATCAAAATCTTGTTCATCAACCTATTATCGAATGGCGTTCCATTATATGTTATTACGTAACGAGGAATGCCAAAGCGATAGATTATGTTTACTCGGATGAAACTTGCAACATTTTCTTTCTTTACCTCCTTAAGAGAAACAACTTAGGCCCATTTTGAGAAGTAGTCAGTTGTAGCCAAGATGTATAGGCGCCCACCAGAGGACTTTGGTAGTGGTCCAACAACATCCAATCCCCAAGCGTCAAACGACCAGGATGCAACAGTTGGGTGCAACACTTCAGGAGGTTGATAAATAAAATTCGCATGGAATTGACAAGCCTTGCATCTTTGAGCGTAGTCCAAGCAAACTTTTACCATCGTCGGCCAATAATACCCCATCCTTTTTATATGAAAATGGAGCTTTGGTCCTGACTGGTGTGACCCACATACCCCATAATGTGCCTCTTGCAAAGCTTGGAGTGCTTCTTCTTCCCCAAAGCATCGCAAGAGTATTCCCTCGAATGACCTTCTGTATAGAGTATCTTTGTAGTAAAGAAAACGAGGTGCACGACGACGGATTTCAGTCCTTCTCCTCAGATTTTTAGGAAGTATCCCATAGCATAAGTAGTCGATAATGGGTTGTCTCCGTTCTTCTTTCTCAACTTCAGAAACAACGACAAGATGCTTGAGTTCATCTTCTTCACCTTCAGCCTCATTTGGAGGTGGTACTACCCATTTTTGGCAGACATTAACTTGTGCTTGATCAGGCGGGGCCAATGATGAAGCTAGGGCAGCTAAAGCATCAGCCTTCTTATTTTCTTTCCTTGGCACATGCTGAATAGTCACATCACCGAGCCACCCTATTAAATTTTTAGCGTAATCATGATATGGGCGTAGTTCAGACTTCCTAACCTCATAACTACCCAAAAGCTGATTGACCACTAACTGGGAGTCACCAAAGACTTGCAATTGCATTTGCTTCATATCAACGGCCATTTCAAGCCCATACTCAGCAACATTGTTGTAACATAGTTGTGTCAAGGTAAAGGAGTAGGGAAAGACTTCACCTTGGGGAGTGACAAATACTATGCCAGCACCAGCTCTCCCGCGATGCGCAGCACATCAAAGTACATCTTCCATGGAAGGTGAACTTCAATGACCATTGCATCTTCATCAGGTAGTTCGTCAGTTAGCTCCCAATCATCAAGTATATGGTGATCTGCCAAGAAGTCCGCTAACGCTTGTCCTTTTATAGCCTTTTGAGGGATGTACATGATTTCAAATTGTTGAAACTGGAGGTACCACCTTTCTAGTCGATCACTAAAGACAGGTTTTGACATCACGAACTTGATGGGATTTGCTCTAGAAACCAAACGAATGACATAAACTTGAAAATAGTGCTTCAACTTTTGAATTGAGAAGACTAGAACCAAACACAACTTTTCAATTGGTGAATAATTCAGCTTGTTTGGTGTCATCATCCTGCTCAAGTAGTAAAGAGAGTTTTCTTTCCCCTCACTATTTTCTTGGGCCAACAACGCTCCAACAGACCTTTATTATGTTGAAATGTATAGTATCAACGGCTTTCCAGGTGTCGGGGCTGCCAAAACTGGCGGCTTCGTCAAGTATGTTTTGATATTTTCAAAGGCATTGCTACAAGCTTGGTCCTACTTGAAAGGAACGCCCTTCTTCAAGAGGTGACTGAATGGTTGGCACCTCCCAGCTAGGTTTGAGATGAATCTCCTAAGGTATGCTAGCTTTCCTTGCAGACTTTTTAATTCATGAATATCCCGAGGCTCAAGCATTTTCAGAATTGAATCTACTTTGGCTTGATTAATTTCGATCCCTCGATGCCGGACAATGAAACCCAAGAACATTCCGGAGGTAACTCCAAAGGCGCACCTCAATGGATTCATCCTAAGTTGGTATCTCCGGAGCAACTCAAACACCATCCTCAAGTCTTTCAAGTGGTCTCCCTTCTCTCTTGATTTTACCACGAAGTCGTCAACATAACATTCGATAACCTTGTGGAGAAGATAGTCAAAAATATTCTTTATAACCCTTTGGTAAGTAGCACCAGCGTTCTTCAAGCCAAAAGGCATTACCTTGTAGCAATAAATACCCTTGGGGGTGCGGAATGCAGTAAACTCTTCATCTTTTGGTGCCATGCGAATTTGGTTATAGCCTGATGAACCATCCATAAACGACATTTCCCCATACCCGGTAGTAGAATCGATCATCAACTCTGGAATAGGAAGCGGGAATTCATCTTTGGGACACGCATTGTTGAGATCCCTGAAGTCGACGCACACTCGAATCTGGCCATTCTTCTTCTTTACAGGGACAATACTTGAGACCCACGTTGGGTATTTAAATTCCTGAATAAATCCAACTTCAATGAGTTTGTTAACTTCGGTTTCAATCAGGGGAACCAAGTCCGGCCTAAAACGCCTTTGATCTTGCTTAACAGGACGAGCGCCATTCTTGACCGCAAGGTGATGGACTGCCACCTTAGGGTCCAAGCCAGGAATTTATTTGTAACTCCAAGCAAAGACATCCCTAAACTCCTTGATTAACTCAATATAAGTGCTTTCTTAGTCAACTTCTAGTAAAACACTTAGGTAGGTGGGTCTTGGTTCTTCATCAGTGCCAAGATTAACTTCTTTTAAGGCATCAACCATTGCCTTCACCCCTTATTCAACTTTCGGGGGAGCATCTTTCGCATCTTCATCTTCTTGAGGGTCCCCATCGTTAAAGGATATGTGATAACATGGTGAAACATCGTCCAATTTCTCATCATCATCCATTAAAGATAAAACACCATGCTCGCTTTTTGTAGTAACATGATACGAAGAACCCACACTTTGTTCATCTTCATCACGTTCTTTAGTGTAGACCACAGTGTATGGCTTCACCTTCAGTACTTCATCACATGAAACCATGACTTTTGTTTGTCGCTTCATTCTAGAAGGAACCAAACTTTGGAAATTTTTAGAGATCTTCTGAATTTTGGGCGAAACAGTGTTCCTGTATTTAGATAATTTCTCTGGAACTTATTCCCCTTCTTTAATGGACCCAATATCTCAAATACGGAAGTTCTCATAGTTGATTTTCCAAGTCGGTCAAAGACGGAAGGTCTGTTAGAAGCGGCAAATTCGTCTTCTAAGGTGATATAATTGCTACTCGCCCTCCTTATTGAGATGCGCACTGGTGACAATTGCTTGTATCCCAAACCTTCACGTGGTTGCCTCGTTGCAGCTTCTGATGGGAGTTTCCCTAACTTTGATGGCTCATCGGGATTGTATCCAGCTTTCACAAATAACTTGTAAGCGTTAGGATCAAAACCTTCATCTGTTCGCTTTGTAGAGAGTTCCACATTCGGCTAACGATTTTGGGCTACAAACTCTGCAAGAGGCTTCGAGGACAACTTTACTGCCTCAATTCGTTTTACCGGAAGAGTTAACTCATTTAGCGTGTTGGTTTGGATATTAGATGATTCGCCCTCGTCTTTCTTCCTTTTAGTGACATATTAAGCTTAGGACTTACTTTCTTACCATAAGATGAAATATCCCCTCTATGAGATTTATTCATATTGGGTTGTACCTCCTCAGTAACGGCTTTGGCTTTACCAATAGTCACCTCAACTCTTTTGGTTATGGGATCGTCATTCTTGCTTTTCATGCCATCATCAACCTTTATCTCCTTCACAATATGATTCTTCAAGTAGAATTTTGCATCGGCGAAGTGTGACTCTGCCTCGGTGAATGGCTCATCATCAGCAACTATCTTCTTCTCGACTTCACCCTCGTAGTATTTTAAACATTGATGGTAGGTAGATGGAACTACTTTATTCTCATGTATCCAAGGCCTTCCAAGCAAAACATTGTATGAAGTCTTCGCATCGATCACATGCAACCATGCACTTGATTGCATATCTTCAATAGTGATTCCCAGCCTGATCGCGCCTATGGCTCTTTGCCCCCCTTGGTTGAATCCTTGGATCATCACACGACTTTCTGAGAGTTCGTTCATGGGAATACCAAGTTCTTTCAAAATGAGAATTTGCAAAATGTTCACCGAGGATCCTCCATCAACGAAAATTCGATTTACCCTTTCATCACGCATATAGCCGACCAGGTACAATGGGCGGTTATGAAGAGTGTCACCTAACAAAAGATCATCGTTTGTGAACGTGACTTTTTCCTCACAAAAATTAACTTCTTGAGGAGTGGGCTCGATAAGCTTTTCCGAAGATGGTGCCAGCGGTAGGTCATCACTCTTTTCTTCCCCTTCGTCAATATGGAAACAAGAGGCATCAATACCCCTATGGGAAATCTTCGTGCAGAACCAACTTGGTAAAAACTCTTCCAAGGTCACTGGATGTCGTGACTTTTGAGGGTGGTGCACCTCCACTTTCGCTTTCTTTACATGCTTAACTAGGTTCCATCTCCTAGGTCTTTTCACCATTATTTCCTTGTTGGTTGTTCCATTGATCCTTTTCGTGGGCTCCTTTTGTGGTGCCTACGACGAGTCACCAACGTCCAACCTTCATCATCCTCAGGTTGACCGTCTTCAACTTTGTAGTTCTCCAGTAATTCTTCATCTTTACTTTCTTTAGAACTACATAATTCGTCTGGATTGAATGAGCCAAATATGATAGAGACTTGGTTTGCACTTGCTTTCTCATCTTCAAGCACGATCTTCTTTTCACGAGCTAAGTCCATAACTTTGTCCTTGAAGACAAAGAACTTCTCCAGAGGGTGGCTCACAAGTCGATGATATTTGCAGTAATTTGGGTAATTGATTTTCTCATCTTCATTTGGTCGCTTCATCTCCGGAAGCTCAATGAGATTTAACTCGAGGAGTTCTTCAAAAATAGCTGGCACATCAGAATCCAGAAATGGGTACTCTTTCTCTTGCATTTCTTTTAGAGTCAACTTGCCACTTGGCTTATCTTGAAGGGAAGTGGATTTCATAGCTGCTTTTTCCTCAACTTCGTCGTGAACTTCACAGGTGATGTGTTGACAATCATAGCTTCTTTATTTTCAGATCTTGGTACAAACTTGCTCCATTTTCTGACTTCTTGCTTGTCATTCCCTTTGCGAGGTTCATAGATGGGCAGCCTTTCATTTCCAGTAGAGGCCATGCTCAATTCTATGTCATGGGCACGAGTTGCAAGTTCTTCAAATGTGCTAGGCTTGATACCTTGCAAGATGTAACGCAATACCCAATGCATACCTTGGATGCACATCTCTATGCCAGAAGCTTCACTACGCCTGTCTTTACAGTTGAGGCTTGCATTCCTCCAACGATTGATAAAGTCGATAACTGGTTCGCTCTTCTGTTGACGAGTATTTGTAAGTTCTACCATGCTCACAGTGCGCCTTGTGCTATAAAAGCGATTGAGGAACTCTTGTTCTAGTTGATCCCAAATATCAATAGATCCTGCCTCGAGGTCTGTGTACCAATCAAAAGCATTTCCTTTTAGTGAGCAGACAAACTGTTTGACGAGGTAATCTCCATAAGTCCAAGCGTTGTTGCATGTCTCAACGAAATGTGCCACATGTTGCTTTGGATTGCCTTTACCATCAAACTGTTGAAACTTTTAGGGGTTGATAACCAGCAGGCATTTTCTACATATCGATCCTTGCAGTGTACGACTTTGCGTATGTAAGGGAAGACTTGGTAGCAACTTCGTACTTGCTTTTAATAGTTCATTCGATGAACTCCTTCAGTTGACCGATTGGAATCATCCCTTTCGAAGAGACTAGAATTTCCTTAGTGGATGAAACTTGTCGTGGGGGAGCGTCAATCTCTTGAACTTCTGGGAGTTTTCCAGGTGCATGGGTGGATTCTTCTTCCATCAAGATTCTCGCCCTATCTGTTAGCTTGTCGATTCTAGCATCTTGATTTTGCATGCGCTTGGTCAAGCCAACGATCGCTTCTGTCAAGTTTTCCAACTGCTCCTCCACAGATGAAGTGTTTGTCACCATGGCTTGCATAATTGTCATGGACGATAGAGAGTAGCATGGATTTTCACACAGATTGATCCTTGATTGGCTCACGCTATGTGGTGTAAGTGGGGAGGATTCATCGCTTGAAGCGTCATCATCTTCCTTCACAACATAGTGCTTGGATCCGGAGAGGTCAAGCAGAGCAAGAGGTTTCTTGATATTTTTAGCAACATTGCTTCCTCCTTCGGTTTCACTTGTGGAAGATCTTGATCCTTTTGAGGATGAAGATCCAAAAACAGGGGTAGATGCGGACGACACTTGGGGTGCTTGTTGTCCTAACGAGCTTGCTTTGCTCCTCGTAACTGGTCCGAAGTTTCCAAAGGTAACTTCGAGTATGTTTTCCACATCAGCATAAAACCTGGAATTAGCAGACTTGGCGGAAGTTGAATTGGAGTTGATTTTCTTGGAAGCCATTTCGTTGTTCTTGAACTTTGGTGATTGAAAAGTTGAGATGAGAGGTAGAGATTGTCCCACTGGGCATGCCAGAATTTGTAGACAATTAATTGCGTCGAGAAAATATAATCAGGATCGTAAAATATCGCAACAATCGTAGTATTTGGTTTCAAATATTATGAGTGTACAATATCTATGAATCATCCGATTCTTCTTTTCAATATAAATTCAAGGGCCTTTGAGCTTGATCTTGAATTTTAATTTGATTTATCCGTCGCGAATACTTTGATCGTTGCCACGAATTTTATCACGAACAAGTAGCCTTAATTCTGAACGCCTTGTATTTGATTTGACTTCGTTCTTGATCTTGAATACTCGAATTGTTCTTCGTTCTTGAGCTTGGACTTGATTTGTTCTTCGTTCTTGAACTTGAACTTGGTCGCTTGAAGCTTGTAGAGAAATTTGCGGTGTTTGATCCACGAGCTCTCTCTTGCTTCTTATTATAACTTCTGGTGCCTTTTCTGGTTATGGAGACCTCTATTTATAGTTGTGGAAGGGAGGAGTTGTGATAAGAACAAACTCTTTCCGACCAATCAAATTGAAGTGTGACATGACTGCATTTGATTGACCAGAACATGTCACTTGCACACGTGGCGCAGTTTCATTGGCCCTGTAATTTGACTTGGCATGTCTTGTCATTTTGATACGTGGCATGATCCTATTGGCTCTTCCGCTTGACTTGGCGTGCCATGTCATTTGACACGTGGGCATCCATTTGGGCCTCTAGGAAGATGAAATCTGGGCCTAATGAATTGGACTCATCACTTCAGCCCAACTAAATGAACTAGTCCAATGGATTAAAGCTTATTTATTTAATCCATATATGTTGGGATTATAATTAATTCAATTATATTAGTCCAATAAATTTATTTGAACTAATATATCTTGAATTTTAAAATATAATCCCAATTATTTTACAGATTTAATTCCAATAAAAATTATATACCTACAATTTTAATATACTACACTAAATAATAAATAAAAAATAATATTTATATAACTAATACTTACATTATTAATCCATACATTACTAATATACCTTATTCCACACTATTCTTATATCTTATAGAGATTTCATGAAATTAAACGAGGTCCAGTTTTGGTGGGGTTAAGATTGAGCTTTCTCGATTACAAAACGTCAAATTTTTGCACAGCGTGGGACTTTATCTTATCTTCTTTTTCCCAAATAAACAGTTTGATTTTCAATTCGCGAGAAAACGAAGAGATATTCGTAAAGTGAGTATGTCCAAAAAAGGCGAAAACCTCGACAATTTCGCTCAATCGTCAACCAATAATATCGTGAATCCGCCATTTCTTCAACTGGTTTCCAAAACCTTGTTTCCTCTTTTTGCCTATAAAAGGAGCTTCACTTCTAGCCATTTTTCATTGCTCACAACTACTCTGAAGCTTCCTTAAAATCTTCTGAATAATTAATACTTCTAGCGATAAGTTATTATTTTTAACAAATATATATAATCATGAGTTACTTGAACCGCGTCTGGGTGGCCGCTACCGTCGCCGTCGTAAACGGCCACTCCGATCATGGCCAGAAAGTGAAGTCCGGCCTCAAATCCTTACACCACGGCAAAAAACGCTTCTCCTCTTCCTCCACCTCTTCCGGCGCCGACAGTCTCCGGCCGTTATCCGGCATGTTAGGATCTGATGTCGGCGGGTTCATCGGAAGTGGAAACGGCGAGGAGAAGAGGAAACAAGCTGATGAGTCGCTCCGGCAAGTCATGTACCTAAACTGCTGGGGACAAAGCTGAGCTGTGGCGGTAGATCGGAAGTTTTCCGTTGGAATTTAGGTGGTGAGAAGTCGCCGCCGGGAAAGGGGAGTGAGTTGACCGGGTTGACTCGTATTGGAGGGCGCGTGAACTGAGTTAACTCGGCCAATCCCGTTTCCTCAAAAAAATGCAGTTGCTCCTAGTGTAAATTTTGTACATAGTTTAACCTTTGTAAAGTTAACTACTTTGGGCCTTTTACCCACTTGATTATGGAAGAAAGAACAAAGATATTTAGCAAACAATAGTTTTCTTAGATTCCACTACAGTCTTGCCTTTCATCTCGTGTCACCATTGAATAACGCTTACTCAAGTTTGGCAAAAGGCTCAGTGCCTAACATCTGTCGTTGCCTAACTTTCTTCTAAGTAATCCCATAAGAAAGTCGTACACTTAAATCATTTTCTCTAATGTTGCGAAGTTTCTTTCCTGCTCCAAAATTGCGCATGTTTTGGTGAAGAGATTTAACAACTGAATTTTATCCAACTATCCTTTCAGTTTCTGGTTGTTACTGGGGCACTGTGAGTTTGTCGGAAATAAGAGGAAGTAACATTCATCATTTCCTTTTGTTGGTTGAACTTGTTTGGGCAGAAATGCAGAACAGTTATTGAGACATTGAATAGCTCGTATTTTGCTTCTCTGCAGAAATTGGTTACATCATACATGTTTGACTAGAGGCCTTTGCCTTCAACAAGAATACGAACTTCAGTTCTAAAGTGCTATACATGTGTACTAACTCGTATTGATGAACAAAGTTTTAGTGAGTTATCTCAGGGAAGGAATGCTGGCCTAGTCAGGGAATTTCAGATGCTGGAATTATAAATTTGGTTCTAATTACTCAAAGTGACCGTGCTAAATAATTGGTCCAATTATGAATTCTCATTGACCAAAAGTCGTGACATTATCATCCTTTCGAAGGTATGTAGGGGAAAATAAAGTTTTACTCATGATGGAAAATAAACCAACAGGGATTACAAATGAAGCGATCTTTTTTCTGTTTTCGCAACTTTAACTAAGTTATTATGTCAGTGGAGACCAATTCTTATTTTGGATGGATTACTTAGGTTCCTACTTCTGAAATATACTCTTATATTCATAATAAGATCACAGATTGGATTGGCCATAAAGTGTGCTCTAATTTCAAGGATTGACAACGGTTTCTCACCAGTTACATAGACCAATGCCTTCCCAAACTATGAAATACAAACAATCTTGCTTCCATTTTGATGGTGCAAGTAAGTTCTGAATTTATTTTTTCTCGTAACACTCTTTGCCGACTCCAAAAATACATATTTCCATGTTAAGTAAAATGAATCATGATCAAATAACTACAGTCAAACGTCTTTATAACAGTCTCGTTTGTTTGGAATATTTTTGATATTATAGCAAACATATATTATAACATAAGATGAAAATTAATTTAGAAAAAACTTGATTTTTATAGTGAAGTGTTGTTATATATGAATACTGTTATTGAGAGGTCTAACTGTATGTTTCAAATAATATAGGTAAATTTACGAATTTTACACCAATTATATAGCATCAAGAGAATTCACCGGGAGCTTCGAGTCAATTTACCATCTAATAATTAACACCCAAAACGGTAATTTTGGCGTATAATACAAAAGTTATCACTTAACCTATCTAGATACCAGAAAAAGTGAGTGAAATAAATCAAACCACAAAAATGTTAGTGTTAATGAAGCCAAACTTATCTCTAAAAGTTTAACCTAAAAAAGCTTTGGGACGACTTTCACGTGAAGAGAGTATTGCCGAAAGGAAAGAAGGGGGGAAAAGACAGAAGGACAAGAAAACAAAGCTGTAGATTACAACAACGAAGTCGGCAACGTTGTGAATTGGAGGAAATTACAACACGTCCAATTATTCATCTCAAGTTGTTAATTAAGTTGTAACCATCAAAACTAACTTCACACTATAAATGCAGTTAACAAATTGATCCAACAATCGAAGTAAAAGGAAAGGAAAGAAAAGAAAATCAAATTTCGAGCAATTTGTATACAGTAGAGATGGCCAAAGCAAGCTACAAACAAGCCATGCTTCTCAGCTTTGTTCTCTTGTTCCTTCTCTGCATTAACATGGCCGAGAGCAGAACTATTTCCTGTAAGTTTACCTTGCTAATAAAGTACTCCCTCCCTTTCAATTAACGTGAACCTGTTCAAATGAACACGAAAATATGTTCACGTAAAATGGAACGGGGAGTAATACTTACACAGGTGAGTTTGGTATGGATCGAAGTAAATTTCTAAGAAAATAGTTAAGAATGTTTTTTGGTACAATGGAAGTCATTTTTATTGTTTGATTACCAGAAAATATGTTCATACGTAAAATGACTTTTCCTCACATGTATGGACTAATAAAGTATTTTCCTTTGAAATTCAAACTATCTTAGTTTTTAATATCACTTGCTCAAAATAAGACCTAGACGTTATTATCAATCTTTAATATAATACGCAGAGATTCATAAAAAAACTCTTTTATTTTAAAATAATTATAATTTCTTGATGGGTGCAGCTGGAACTGAGAAAAATTCAGTTCTAATATGCAGTAAGATTTATGGTGCAAATATTGGGGACACATGCTTCAGTATTATGCAGAATTTTGGTGTGATCCCTGAGGCTTTTACTAGTTTGAATCCCAATCTCAATTGTGACAAAATGTTCGTTGGTGAATGGATATGCGTTGATGGTTCCTCCTCCTAGAATATCAAGCTCAAGAAATAAATATTTGGATTTCTTATTTTTGTTGGGAAAAAGAAGGCATCCCTAAGGCTAAGGCTAATGTATGAATAAAAAAGAATAAGGTTGCTTTTGTAATGTTTCTGGTTTTCTTCTCCAGATCCAAATATATAAGTAAATCATGTTCCAAGTATAATCATTTCTCAGCGTATTATGTGACGCGGTGTAAAATTTCCTTTAAATAATCGCATCAACACAATTTCATCTATTTGCGCCATCTTTTGGAGCAATTTACGGAAGTTAACTTGATGGAATGAGTTAGAACCATTTGGAAACAAATTGAAGAGCAAAATAGAAAATTAAGATAATTAGGTACGGATTTTTGTCATAGCGAAATTCCCGAAACGAACAATATGATTATAAATCGCTAGCTTAAGTATATGTATGATAGTTGGAGAAACTTTTTCTTATCCTTTTTGATGTGACAGGCCAGTGAATATTAGTGGCCAAACTAGAAATTACTCAACGGTATTTAACTTGGAAGAAGTGAAAAAATTTCGACAAAGGATATTCAATATGTGTTATATACCTCTAAAACATAATATTTTATCGATATACAGTATAATTTTTTGACGAACGGTGGTCAATTTAGCATATGAAGGAAGTAAGATAGAAGATAAGATCTTTAACAGATTCGGACGACGCACCTAATTAAGTTATGCAAGGTAAATACGTATTCGTATCGAATATATGTACAAAGTCAATAAATATAAGATATATATCTTGCCTATACCATCAATAAGAACCTAATCTCTTTTTAATATGAAGAACCTTTTTGCATGATACAATGTAGGGTTAAATTGCTGAATCGGCCCAAACTTGAGTTGGGCAAGCGGTTATGACCCATTGTTTATTAAATCAACCCGCGGAAATATTGAACGAGTCGAGTCATGACTCTATAAAGATTCACCTTTTTTAATGCGTTATCATTGACATGTTGAAGTGTAAATTCGTTTGGTAAAAATAAAACTCGTCCAATTGGCGAACTTTGGTTTTCGTCATCCAATTCGCAAACTTAAGTAGAGAATGTTAGAGTTATAGCTCATTGTGTTTACTTAATCCGTCTTGACTTGATCAAACTTCGGATGAGTTAAATGATGACTAATTTGTTGACATAACCATTGAAACTCAACATATATAAAAACAAACTTCAAATTCGATGTTCGCAGCCAACTTGCAACAACGATATAGATAAAGGTTAGGGACTGAGGCTGATCTACTTGGGCATCTATTACTATATATGACACGAGGGTCCAGATGTAGACTAAAGGCAGATATAGAATACTGGTAGCAGATATTGTTTACCTTGAAAATAGTAATTATAATTATATTTAATTTTGTGATTCTAAAAGTACGTGATCTATTTTAATACCGGTTGTTTAGAAAATAGATGCTAAGTAAGCAATGGGAAAACGAAATAAGAGCAAAAGAAAACGAGGTTATGCAAACCGAGCAGTGGAGAGACGGGGTCTCGAGACCGGTCGAGATGGGCCTCGAGGTCGAGCTCAAGAGCTTGACAAGGTGCCGCCGAGAATGATATAACAGTATTGAAGGCTTTGGGTATGACCTATTTGTGATTAATAACGAATAATAAATGAAGAACAACTAACGAACACAACAAAAGAAAGACAATTAATCAATGAAACAATTGTAGAGAATACTTTTGTTTAGAGAGCAGAGGATGTTCTTGTTCTTGTATTCAATGTCCTGTGTGTTACAAAGTGACAAGGGTCCCCTTTATATATAAGGGGGAATCTCAACATAGTACATGTGTAATTAATGCAAAGAGAGATGGCTGGTACAACCATTTAATGCCACGGTACGGGCTTCTACTATTTTGTGTATTTTGTCAGCTTTAACCACGTGCCCTTTGGAAATTTCCCGCCTTTCCATGTTGATCTTCGATTTACACTGCCTCGAGGTCGAGGACCTTCGATATGCCCCCTCGATGCCAAAACTCGAACCTTCGAGCCTTCTAAGCGTCATAATGATCGTAAAATCGGGCTCTCCGATTTTAGCCGTATACAGATAGTCCTCGCGTTTCTTAGAATGAGGTGATAATAAACAATCTTGACTTCTTGCCTCTTCGACACCCCTATTATGACGTCAATGCCTTCAGAGCATTAAATGATGTGACATAAAAAGCTATACAGAGGTCGCTGTCAACACAATTCTCGAAAGCCCACGAACCGTCATAGGTTTGACCCTACCGCTTCAAGCATGCCCAAAGGGCCTCTATAAATGCTTCAATCACTTGCCTTTTCATAATTTTACATCTTCTTCAAACCTTCAAACTTTACGAAGTGCTTTCCATTCTTATCTTCTGTCTGTGTTTGTTTCTTCGTCTTCTTACTTCAAAACTCGATTACAATTATGGAAAAAACTTCCTAAACGGTACCACAAAAAGAGGGAGTCGCTTCTTCATCACGCCCATCTAAGGGCAAGTCAAAAACTCCTCCAACCATCGAGCAATGCATCCCTAGCCCTTTCGACACCATCTCCGACTTCACAATTGAAAAACCCCTTCTACACCGGGCCGATGCGAGCCCATGTCCCGATACATAAGTGTAGTATCGGATATAGAGAGGGTAAAACTTGACTGCCATTGGGGGGAGGAGGCCCGAGTAGAAATCCCTACGGCCGACGAAAGCATAGTCACGCATAAGGCTGACTTTCTCAGTGTATATACATACCCCTTTACCTTAGGCCCCGTAGATTCTTCTTCTCCATGGATTGACCCGGTGATTCTTGATTTTTTTCATCAATACCGAGTGACACTCGGTCAGATCTATCCTTCTTTTTGGAGGATTGTTTATATGTTTCGACACATTGCCAATATGGTCGAGGGGATGAATTTCACCCTTGACCATTTGATCAGGTTATACAACCCTCGACTCTTCCTTGGGGGCCTAATTAAACTGCACCGTCGCTCCGCCAAGGCGTTTCTCGCCTGTATCGACGAGGATAGAGATCGGGGATAGATGAGCCGATTCGTTAGAATCAGAACTTTGGACATCACCCCTGTTGATAGAATGTCGTTCCCGGAGGAATGGAATATGAAACGTAAGTACCCCTGAATTGAGTATGTTTTTCCATCTCTTTCTCTTTCGACTGATTTTCTTCTAATTGTGCATCCACTATTTGGTTTCCCCACGCGGTTCGATAACTTCCGAGGGGATCAAACTTTTAGACTCCGCTTTCCCATACAACAAACGCGTATGGCGTGAGCTAGCTAAAACACGGTGGCAGGCTAAGAACCATGGTATGCTCTTGTTGTTACTGTTTTCTCATCCTTTGTAAGTGCTTTCGATGGTGGTGTTTTTTTGACATAACACGCTTGTGCAGGCCTTAGTGAAGGTGTGTTTATGAGGCCGCTCCTACTTGGCGAGGAAGAGGCTCCGAAGACCACCAAGGACGGGAACAGGAAAAGGGAGATCTCGGCGACGTCTCCAAAATCAAAAAGGGCAATGACTTGGAATCTCAAGACCGATGCCACGGTCTTATCCTCGACGGACGCTGAGAGCCTGCGGGCCGAGGAAGAGAGTGATGATACCTGCCCTTTGTTACAAAGGGCAAGGCGAAGTGTTGATGCTTCAAAAGCTTCTGGGGGGTCGTCTGCTGAGTTGGAGGCGGCCGATGTGGACCCGCCCTGTGTTGAGGAGGCCCTTGAGAAGGGTTCAGATGCAGTCCCCGAGACTCTCGTCGGACATGGCACAATCCGTGTCGATGAGCTCGGAGGGCTTGCTACTGGAGCTTTTCGAAGTCGGGAAGAACCCTTGATGGAGGCTGATATTGCTGGTGGACTTCACTCGGGCATGTCATTTTCTCCAGGGAGATACGAGATGCCCAAGTCAGGAATGTTCCTGGTTTGGAGACCTCTCTTGGAGAGGATGATGCGTTCAAAGACTATTTTGAAGGGGTAGAGGAGGAGACCTATGTTGATGTCCCCGTTGCCGTCGAGGAGGCCGAGAGGCTCCAAAAGCATGTGATATTCTCGAAATAACATGTTGTTCTTCAACTTTCTATTCTTGCTTTCTAATGTTCTTCCTCTGTGCTGCAGGTCAAGAAGTTGTATGACCAAGCTTTCTCCAAGATGCAAGATGAGTTGACTCATCGTGGAGGGGAGCTTGAGAAGCTCATGTCGGAGTCTGTCGAGATGGAGGCCCTGTGTGCCCGGAAAGAGGAGGAATTGATCAACCTCTAGGCAGGTTTAGAGAGAGCGTTTCGGGAGAGGGCTGACTTTCTCGAGCAGGTATTCTGGTATTCACAACTTTATCTTTAATTTCAATACTTGGCGCTGATCGACTTATTTTCTGCACTTTTCAGATTAGGCAGAAGGATGCCCTGGTGGAGTAGCTCCGAGAGGATGTTGTGGCCAGGGACAACGAAATCCTCGAACTGGCTCGCTGAATGCTGCCACGACTTCGGAGAAAGACGCGCTTCGGGGGAAGCTATTGTCGATTTAAGAACTTATTTGAGGTGATCAGGAGGAGGCTACTGCACTATCTGCTGCCAAGTCTAAGGCTGACGAGTTTGTCTCCTCATACAAGAGAGATGTTGTTGCTGCGAATGAACGTGCCAGAGAGATATCCGAGAAGGCTGAGCTAAAACTGGGTCAGGCAGATGCTCATGCCCACAAATAAACCAGGAGGCAAGCCCTCGAGGAAGTGAGCGCTAAGGGCGTTGATCTTTCTGCCGAGATCGAAGAAGCCAGGGCCCTGGAGGAAGAATCGGCAATGCCGACTATGTCGGACGAGGGCTCTGAAAGTGGCTCAGATAGCAACGAAGGCGAAAAGTAGATTCTCCTACTGCTTGCTTTTTTATCTTTCTGTATATGGGACACTCGGGGGAATTTTTGTAGAAGCACCCTTGTAAATGCATTTTTCAAAATAAAATGCCTCGTTGTTACATATCTCCAAACTTTGTTCTGCAATGCTTGCGCGAAAGTTGACTTTCAAGCTTCGATTCTAAGCCTTTCGGAACCCGTACTTGCAATATTAGACCCCCTCGAGATTGGACACCTTCTCGAGGTTAGGTCGGCATGGGAGCTTCGATCCCTCGAACATTATGCGACAGTGTCATTTATGTGACATGACCATGAAGTGAGCGAGGTGGTCCCACCGGTACACTACCTAAAACGTTATGACAACTTTGTCAGAAATAAATGGCTTTCAAAGAAGTTGAATAGCCACCGCTTGCTTATATATATATTCTTGCTTCCTCTTCATTATAAGTCTTGCAACTTTGCAAAACTAACTTTCCTTTCAATGCTCTCTTCCTTTTCTTATCTTGTGAAACTATTTTCATCTCTTTCTATTTACCTTTGCTTGAGTAGTTATGGTTCCCGTGCCTAAATCCGTTGACCAAGAAGAGGAAAACCTTACCTCTGCATCTTGCCCGGCCGTTGGTATATCGCCGGATATGGGGAGTTGACCTCGTGATGTTTTGCTCCGAAAAAAGACTTTGCATTAGAGAATCCCTTCAATGATCCGGGCCATCGAGAGCATGCTTCGTGGTTTATTCGGTCGATAGAGGAGAGTTACCTCGAGGTCGTGAGGAGAGATTGCGGATGGGGAGAAAACGTGATGCTGCAGATACCTTATCGAGAAGAGAATATCATGAACCATGTAGAGGGATTCTTGACTGTGTACACGTACCCGTTTACATTAGGCATCCTCGACCGCCTGGTGCTCGAATTCTGCAAAAGGTACCGAGTCACACTAGCTCAGATTCATCTGTCACTTTGGCGGATAGTGCTGATGATGAGGTACTTTACCGAAAAGGCTGAGCTCGAGTTTACCCTCAGCCACCTTATTAGATTGTATCAGCCTCAACATTGTCAGGGTCTGATAGCGTTACGATGCCGATCCACGAGGCCCTTTATTGCTAGTGACGACGAGGAACGGAACCGAGGATGGATTAGTCGGTTTGTCCGAGTGAGGACCATCGATATTATTCCTGCAGAGTTCCTGCCATTTCTCGAGAAATGGAATTTCAAATGTAAGCTACATCATACCTTAGTGCCCCTTGCTTTGGTTGATTTATAAGAATGTTTCTTTCTTTTTTCTCAGCGATTCTGTGGATGCCGGAAGAGATATCTTGCGGAGTGGACTCGGAGTCTGGCATGTTCACCGACTTATGATGAACGCAAGTGGAGAGATCTATCAAAAGGAAGATGGGAAGCAAAACATCACGGTATGAGTCATGTGATTGCCCTTTTGAGGAATGTTTCCTTTTGTGTGTACTAACTCCGCTACCACAGGTGTTGGTGGATTCTCGGAGATGAGACTGTGCCCCTTTGAGTAGAGGGAAGGCCCATCAACTTCGGGGCCGAGGGAGATAATAAGCGAAAAAGGTCCTTGATGGATGAGGGGATATTCTCATCGAGGCGGGGACTGCCCCGAGACATAGAGAATGCCGCTGCTGAAGAGGACTTCATATGTGTTGGTTACTCCGAGGACGTCAGCTCTCCTTGGGAAGATGGTGCTTCATCTACGACTCGAGCCAGGGGGCCTCCCGAGGTTGCCAATTTTTCTAGGCCTGGGACCTCTAGCTTTGAGGGAGAGGTTCCCCGAGAGGGAAAAAGTAAGAGTCCTCCACCATCGTCTTCTTCTTCCCTCGAAGGTACTTCGAGGGACGTTAGGAACGAGGGGCCGCCCGAACCAAGTGGGGTCCTGAGTGGTCATGCCCCTATTGAGAGCGGTTCAACTGGGGCCGATGGGGCCAGGACAGTAGATGGACGTTCAAATTTTGAAGAGGCTCAGCGGCTCTATTCCGAGGTGAGTTTTGATCTCTTTGTTGGCTTTTCAGCTATGAATCTTCATTCTTTGAACCGAAGTTTCTCCTCCGTAGGTTTTTTACAAACTCAAGTTCGAGATGCTTCATTGTGAGACTAGGCTGCGGGAAGCTTTGGGCAAGGAATAATCTCTCAAGCTTCTTTCCAATAAGAAGATGAAAGAGTTGATATATCTTCGGACGGAGATGCATCGGAGTCGAAACTATGAAGGCAATCTCGAGCGTCAGGTAACCCTTATCCTGAAGGAGTGAATGCTACCTTTCTCGCTTTTGGAAACTAATGTTTCACTACTTTAGCTGTAGAGAAAAATGGAAACGATGAAACGCCTTTGGAGCGAGGTCGGGCAAGTGAATTCCGAATGCCATGCGTTGAAGGCGCAGATAGGCATTCACGTTGCGGCCCAAAGGAATGCCTTGGCCAAGGCCTCTGCCCTCGAGGTACAACTTCATAATGCTCGAGAAGGTAGCTCGATTTAGACGAGAAGGACTGCCAAGATCGAGACTGATCCCTTGAATATGAAGGCCGAGGTCGTGGACGCCCGGGTTGAAGTTGAAGAAGTTCGAGCGAAGGCCGATAAGAAGGTGGCCATTTTTTTGAAAGATGTTGCCGATGCTCGGGCTGAGCTGAGTTGAGAGGAGCTTTTGAAAGAGAGAGGAGGGGCAATGAGTATGCACGATGCAGGTCGGAGGGAGACTCTCGAAGAGATTCACGCTAGGGGATTTGATATCTCGGAAGAGATATAGCAAGCCAAGGCGGATGAGACCGACTCTGAGTTTTTTCTTTCTTCCGGTGCCGATGCTGGTATTTGAAGGTTTCTGAGGGAGCTGGTCCCTAGAGCAGATTAGGTTTTCTTTCTTTGTTCTTTATAAAGACTCTTGTGGGAGCATTGTAAATGCATATTTGTAATACACACATATATATATATATATATATATATGAGAAAGATTCTTTGGTTTTTCTGATTTGTTGTCGATAATTTAGCCCACTGGAATGGACTTCGAGGTGAAACCCTTGGGGTTATAAATTTTCTTTGAGGCTTTTTAGGCTGGCCCGTGGGCTCTTACACATTGGGTCGGTACGCCCTTTAATATAGCTGGCGACTTGGGCTCTTACGCGTTTGGCCCTGAGGCGCTTTAGTTAACTATTTCAGGCTCAGTCTCTGAGTCGGGTTTCGACTTGAGCTCATTGGACCTTAGGTTTTTAAATCGTCCCTAAGGCGTTTTGGGTCGGTATGACCTGAAGCTGGCGACTTGGGCTCTTACACGTTAGGTCGGTACGAGCTTTAGTGTAGCTGGCGACTTGGGCACTTATGCTTTTGGCCTTGAGGCGCTTTAGTTAATCGTTTCGGGCTCAATCTCCGAGTCAGGTTTCGACTCGAGCTCATCGGCCCTTAGGTTCTTAAATCAGCCCTGAGGCGTTTTGGGTCGGTACGACTTGAAGCTGGCGACTTGGGCTCTTACGCGTTAGGTCAGTACGACCTTTAGTGTAGCTGGCGACTTGGGTTCTTAAGTTTTTGGCCTTGAGGCACTTTAGTTAAACGTTTCGGGCTCAATATCCGAGTCGGGTTTCGACTCGAGCTCATCGGCCCTTAGGTTTTTAAATCAGCCCTGAAGCGTTTTGGGTCGGTACGACCTGAAGCTGGCAACTTGGGCTCTTACGCGTTAGGTCGATATGACCTTTAGTGTAGCTGGCGACTTGGGGTCTTACGCTTTTGGCCTTGAGGTGCTTTAGTTAACCATTTCGGGCTCAGTCTCCTAGTCGGGTTTTGACTCGAGCTCATCGATCCTTAGGTTTTTAAATAGACCCTGAGGCATTTTGGGTCGGTACGACCTGAAGCTGGCGACTTGGGCTCTTACGTGTTAGGTTGGTACGACCTTTAGTGTAGCTGGCAACTTGGGTTCTTACACTTTAGGTCGGTACGATATTTAACCGGTTCTTTTCGAAGTTTTATCGAAGTAATTGGAGGCGTGTGATTTTATGGCAACAATCGGACGTCTCCGAGTCGCATTAGTTTGGCCGGAGCCTTATGACGGTGGTCATTGTATTTGGCCGTAGCCTTTTAGTCCCCGAGTGAGATATTTTCGGCGTCTATATCGAGGGTATGCCTTTTTAGGGGTCTTACAAGTTCGATATATAGCCTTGACTTTGATATCGGGGTTATGACTTTTTAAGGTCTTACAAATTTTTTCCTGCCTTTCTTGAGATCTTACTTTTTTGATGTTGCCTTATTGAGGGCTTAGATTTTTGATATTGCCTCATGGAGGGCTTACGCTCTTGAAGTTACCGGCTCTGAGGTCTTACGGCTTCGAGTTAGATAGCTTGATGAGCCGACCGTCGAGGACAATACCCGATTCGGAGTTGATATTGCCTCATGGAGGGCTTATATTCTCGAATTTGTCGGCCCTGAGGTCTTATGGCTTCGATTTTTTGATGGCTCGATGGGTGACTGTCGAGGACAGTTCCCGAGTGGTCGAATTTTTTTTGGCCCTGGATCGTTTCTTGTGAAAATAGCAAACTTCTTTGACGCGCGTAGTGCTTTGATGATAAAAGATTCTTCTCCGATTACTTGGTACAAGTATACATTTTTCACCATTGAGGGTTCGATTGTTCTATGTGGAAACGGTTCATTCGACCGTTTGGTCCTATACATTGTTCTCCTGTTGAGACCCTCTTTGGCGTGTTTCAGTGATCTCCCGGGGGATGCCCCTCAGTATTTGAGGTTGATCGAAGAGAAGCCTTGAATACTCGGTGAGTTCTCCTTAGGTAGCATATGGGTGTTGCCTCGTTAAAAACCTCGTCGGTAAAACCCATTTGGGATAAAATCCGACGTGAGGGAAAAAGAGCACAACACATGCTTTAACACCCAAGGCCTTCGAGCTGGAGGGTGCTCTGATTCTTTTCAATCGAACACCTGCACATAGGTTAGTGTAAAACGTGAAGGAAAGAGGGAGAGGATTTTACCTTAACTATGGTAGCGTTCAAGCCTTGATATGCTTCAGTCACTCATTTCGAGGACGCGATACGGTCCTTTGTTCGCTCATTGAGGATGCAGTTTGTGATTGCTACTTGGCTACTTACTTTTTTTTTGGCTCCTTCGATATAGAAGGTGCCGGCGTCGGTGCCACATCGTCCACTGCAAACATTTCTTTTGCTGCGTGCTGCTCCCCGTATATTAGTTTTTCTCCATCCTTCATAGGAAACGTCATCATTTGATGAAGGGTTGACGGTACCGCCCTCATACTGTGAATCCATGGCCTTCCGAGCAATGCGTTGTATCTCATGTCACCTTTGATGACATGAAACTTAGTGTTTTGAATTGTGCCTACCACGCTAAATGGGAGGATGATTTCCCCTTTCGTTGTTTCGCTCACCATGTTGAATCTATTGAGGACACGGGAGACGGGCACGATTTGATCAAGCAAATCGAGTTGCTCTACCACCCTCGACCGAATTATGTTGGCCGAACTACCTGGATCCACGAGCACACGTTTAATTTGAAATTTATTCAAAAGAAAAGAAATTACCAATGCATCATCATGAGGTTGAGACAAGGTCTCGATGTCCACTTCGCTGAATGAAAGAGCATCTTCAGGTATGTAGCTCCGAGTTCGCTTTTCCCTGGTGATGGATACTTTTGTTCGTTTGAAAATGGGTCCCCAGGGGACGTCTATTCCTCCAATAATCATATGGATGACGTGTCGTGGTTCTTCTGCTTCATTTTTCCTGTTTGCCTCTCTTTCTCGGAATTAATTTTTGGCTCGGTCGCTGAGGAACTCTCGAAGGTTCCCTTTGCTGATTAGTCAGGCCACCTCTTCTCGGAGCTGTCTGCAGTCCTCGGTCCTATGGCTGTGCGTACCGTGAAATTCGCATATCAGGTTGGGGTTCCTTTGAGAAGGATCTGATAGTACAGATCTTAGCCATCTGGTGTCTTTGATTTTGCCTATGATCGATAGTATATCTGAAACATCAATGTTGAAATTTTACTCAGATAGCCGGGGTGTTTCTGTCGGCCCTGTGTGCCTGTCGAACCTTGCTTTATTTATGCCGGTCCATCCTTTGATCACTCCGAGTTATGTTACGCCTTGGGTTATTTCTCTGATTCTCTATGTATGGTTGATACCTTTATTTGTTTAGCCTTGGCTTTCTTTCTGGAAGCCTCGATTCCTTTGCTAAGACTCTGCTAGGATACATCGAGCCCGAGGGGGCTTTCAATTGGTCGTCCTCGACCCTGATCTTTAATTGATACCTGTTGTGTACATCCGCCCAAACCACGACGGGGTCGATTAAGTTTTTCTTTAGCTGCTTTGAAGCTATCTAGCTTCGCTCATTCAAGTCCTGAGTGAAGGCTTGCACCGCCCAATCGTCGGAGACCGGTGGTAATTCCATTTATTCTAGTTGAAAGCGGGATACGAACTCCCTCAACATCTCATTCTCTCTTTGTTTTATTTTGAAGAAATCAAATTTCCTTGTCGCGACCTTGATGGCACCAGCATGTGCCTTCACAAAGGAGTCCGCCATCATGGCAAATGAATCTATCGAGTTCGGGGGCAGGTTATGATACCACATCATGGACCTTTGGATAGTGTTTCTACGGATTTTTTCAATAGAATTGATTCAATCTTGTCATCTCTTAGGCCGTTCCCTTTCACAACACAAGTGTAGGTAGTAATGTGCTCTTTGGGGTTCGAGGTCCCATTGTACTTCGGGAGATCGGGCATTCTGAATTTCTTAGGGATGGGCTTCGGAGCCGCATCGATGGGAATGAATTTTGCACGAACTTCTTTGAATCTACGCCCTTGAGAATCGGTGGTGCGCCCGGGATCTGATCGACCCTCAAGTTGTAGGTCTCCACCTTTGGTCGTTGGTTTCTATCTTCTTTTAGCCTGATTCAATCCTCTTTGTGAGGTCCTCGAGCATCTTCATAATAGCGGGGTCGACTGCCGACCTGTTGTTGCTCGACCACTCCGGTGCCTGTTCACCTCGAGGAGCCGTTTCCGGTGGCACTGTGCTTAGAGTTTTTTGATGGCTTTGCAGTTGAGCAATAGCCACTTGTTGTGCTTGCAACATATCAAAAATGACGTGAAGGATAACGTCTTTTTCCCTTTGAGCAGGGGCTCTTTGTTCTTCACGTTGGTCTCCCTCGCGCACGCTTCCGTCTATATGAGACCTTACATCGACATGTTGAGCGTTGCGAGAGCTTTCATCGCTGGGTATTTGCCTTGGTCACCCTTCAGGGTTTTGTGGTGGTACACCGATACCTGAAGTAGCTGCGTCGTTCTCTCCATGATCCTCAGGACCGTTGTTTTCATGTGCATTCAGTGAGTTAGACATTTTCTGACCTGAAATTCAAGATTATTGGACAAGAAAAAGTGTAAAGAATAACTTGTGTTTTTTAGGAAACCAGCACCAAAATGATCATTATTATTTTTAGCCCCACGGTGGGCGCCAAACTATTTACCTTGAAAATGGTAATTACAATTATATTTGATTTTGTGGTTCTAAGAATACGTGATCTATTTTAATACCAATTGTTTAGGCAGTAGATTCTAAGTGAGCAGTGGGAAAACGAAATAAGAGCAAAGGAAAACGAGATTATGCATATCGAGCAGTGGGGAGACTGGGTCTCGAGGTCGGTGGGGATGGGCCTCGAGGTCGAGCTTAAGAGCTTGACAATGTGCCGCCAAGAATGATATAACAGTATCGAAGGCCTTGGGTATGGCCTATTTGGGATTAATAATGAATAATAAATGAAGAACAACTAATGACGAACACAATAAATGAAAGACAATTAATCAATTGTCAAGACCCGGTAGGTCATTTTGAGAGTTAGCACCCCAATCCCCTAATAACTGCTTTCCCCATGTCTATTTCTGCTTTTAGGATTTGTCGGAACGTGGAATGTTGAAATTCGGAGAGTTTTTGGATACATACTCCTTATATGTAAGTTCAAGCCTTAAAAATCGGACCGTAATTGGAACTGTGGGAAGACGGGTCCAGAATGGGATTTCGTCAACTCTGTTAGCTCCGTTGGGTGATTTTGGAGGAAGGAGCGTGTCCGGAATGTACTTTCGAGGTCTGTAGTAGATTTAGGCTTGAATTGACGAAAGTTAGAAATTCGGCGATTTCGGCAGACAGGTGAAATTCTAATATCGGGCTCGGAATGGAATTCCAAGAGTGGCTGTAGGTCCATTGTGTCACTGACATGTGTGTAAATTTTAAGGTCATTCGGACTAGTTTTGATGTGTTTCGGCATCAGTTGTAGATTTTGGAAATTTCATAAGTTCTTAGGCTTCAGCCCATGTATAATTGGTGATTTTTGTGTTATGTGATGTGTTTTAGAGGCTCGAATAAATTTGGATAAGGTATTAGGATTGGTTGGTAAGTTCGGTTGAGGTCCCTCGGGGATGTTTCAGATGCTCAACGGTTGATTTTTGGAACCTGGTAACAGCTGAACCATTGTTGGTTCTGGTGTCTCGCACCTACGATGGATTTTCCGCAGGTGCGGACATGCAGGTCGAAAGAGGGGCTCGCAAGTGTGGACTTGGTCAAGTCAACCAGTTCTCGCAGGTGCGGTTGGGGTTCCGCAGGTGCGGAGTCGCAAATGCGGCCTAGTGACTACAGGTGCGGCCCCAGGCCTTTTAGTGGGTTTTCGCACCTGCGATGGATTTTCCGTAGGTGCGGTCCAAGGGGCGCAAGTGCAGGAATCGCTGGGCAGTTTATATCAAATTCAAGGGCTTGAATTTCATATCTTCTAAAAAATAATTTGGAGCTCGGGTGTAGGCAATTTGAAGTGGGTTTTGAGGAAAAGCTTCATAGGTAACAATTCCTAACCTTATTTCGTTTGTATATCATTAATCTATAGCAATTTCTTCCATGCAATCAACGAATTTAGGTGAAAAATCATAAAAATGGGAAGAAATTTCCCCAATTAGAAAATTCGAGAATTTAATAGGATTTTTTTCGTCGGTTTTCGATGATTCTTGTTCGAGTGAGTTCGTGAGTGAATGAGTGTTCTAAATTTGTAGCTTTCACTCAATTCCGAGACGTGGGCCCGGGGAACTTTTTGTGCAATTTTCCTAATTTCGCGTATTAGCCTCGAACTTATTAGCTATTTTGATTCCTTAAAGTGATCAAATTGAATAGATTTGGTCCATTCGGAGTCTGATACTCATGGCAAGAGTGTGGTTTTGAGTTGAGTAGCGCAGTCGAGGTAAGTGGCTTGCCTAACTCTGTGTTGGGGACTTCCCCTATGCTATTTTAATAATGTTTTATGTTGTTTGAGAGCCGTGAGGTGATGAGTACGTACACGGGCCATTGTTGCTAAAAATCCATTTTTCCCTCCCTGACTTAAATCATTTCACTCCTATTTCACTGAGTATATAGTTTAGATTAGGAGATAGCATGTCTACCTGTTTTACTTGAATTTTTCCTAGTTATTACCGTGTGTACCATGTTTAGGTAGTTTTATCCATATTTTTGCCTGTGAGTTTTCTTGAACTGTTGTAAATAAAAATTGTATTCGGTATCTGTACTGCATTGCATATTTAAATTGGGACTATGGACGAGATTCCGAGAGCTGCCCCCCTGTACTGCATTGCATATTAAATTGGGACTACAAACGAGATTCCAGGAGCTTTCCCCCTGTACTACATAGCATATTTAAATTGGGACTACGGACGAGATTCAAGGAGCTTTCCCCTTGTACTACATAGCATATTTAAATTGGGACTAGAGATGAGATTCTGGGAGCTTTCTCTCTGTACTATATTGCATATTTAAATTGAGACTACGGATAAGATTCCGGGAGAGCCTTAACCAGACCTCGTCACTACTCGACTGGGGTTAGGCTTGACACTTACTGGGTACCAATTTGTGGTGTACTCATGCCCTTTCTTGCACATGTTTTTTGTGTGCAGATCCAGGTACCAGTGCTCAGTTTCGTGGTTAGGGGTCCGAGCAGCAGCTTCTAGGAGACCGAAAGGTAATTCTGCCGCGTCCGCAGAGTCCTTCGAGTCACCTTCCACTCCAGACATAGATAGATTTTTCATATAAATTCCCTTACGTTGTATATAGCTATTTTGAGACAGAGCTTGTGACTAAAGTGATATTCCGGATTTTGGGAAAGTTGTATTTTGTATGAGCCAAGTAGCGATGTTTTCATTGTAGACTCACTTATTTCGTCTTTATTTTATTGCTTCTATTTAATATGTGTTTCCGCAATTAGGCTTACCTAGTTGTAGAGACTAGGTGCCGTCACGATGCCTTCGGAGTGGAAATCGGGTCGTGACAAGTTAGTATCAAAGCGTCTAGGTTCATAGGAGTCACAAGTCACAAGCCAGTTTATTAGAGTCTCGCGGATCGGTGCAGAGACGTCAATTTCTATATTCGGGAGGCTATGTAACTGTTAAGAACAATCATATTTCTTTGATTTCCTTGTTGTGCGAGTTATTGACATCAAAAATTCTGAAATTCTATTATGTTCTTTCCCACAGATTGTGAGGACCCGTACTGGGAGGACCGACGACCAGGCACCCGAGCCCCCTGCCAGAGCCGCCAGAAGCCGGGGCCGGGGTAGAGGACGAACACGAGGTGCGGCCCGAACACCAGCGAGAGCAGCGACAGAGGCGCCTATGGAAGCCCCAGCTGGAGAGCCGGCGCAGCAGGTCCCTGTTGCTGCTCCAGCCTTGCAGGAGACTTTCACTCAGTTCATGAGCATGTTCAGTACTCTAGCACAGGCTGGACTGTTTCCGATAGCTCCCGCTACATCTCAGGCCGGGGGAGGGGCACAGACTCCCATAGCCCACACTCTTGAGCAGAGGGGCCAGGTTGATCAGGCCCCGGAGTATATTCCTATGCCCCCAGCGGCTCCAGTTCGGCATGATGCTAGGGCAGCGGCTTCTGAGGCCGAGCAGCTCAGACTCAAGAGGTACAAGAAGTACCACCCACCTACTTTCAGCGGACTAGCTTCAGATGACGCTCTGGGATTTCTTGAGGAGTGTCATCGTATTCTCCGCACTATGGGCATTATGGAGACTAGTGGGGTTTCTTTCACCACTTTCCAGCTGAGGGGAGCGACATATCAGTGGTGGCGGGCCTATGAGCTGAGTAGTCCGGACGAGGCAGCCTCACTCACTTGGACTCAAATTTTAGAGATGTTTTTGCGAGAGTATGTCCCTCAGAGCCTCAGTGATGCTTGGCACACGGAGTTCGAGCAGTTGCGCCAGGGTACTATGACTGTGTCGGAGTATGCAGTCTGTTTCAGTGAGTTAGCTCGGCATGCACCAGCCTTGGTTGCCATAGTCAGAGAGCGGGTTCGCCGCTTCATTAAGGGACTCCTTCCTGGTATTCAGACCAGTATGGCCAGAGAGTTGGAGATGGATATCACTTACCAGCATGCAGTGAGTATTGCTAGGAGAGTAGAGGGCATGTTCGCCCAGGACAGAGAGGAGAGGGAGGCCAAGAGGTCTCGAGAGACTGGTCATTTTTCAGGAGCTCGTGCACCAGCAGCATGTCACGGTAGGGGATTTGTGGGTCGCCCTGTTCATTCAGCCCCTCCAGCAGCCAGCAGTATTCTAGCTCGTCCTAGACCTCAGGAGTTCTATTATGCACCGCCAATATCCAGTGTGCCTCCAGTTCGAGGTGCTATTTTCGGCCAGCCCAGCAGGCCAGCTCCTATTCAGTCTCAGCCGCAGCATCCTCCGAGGGGTTTCTTTGAGTGTGGTGACACTCGTCACGTGATTAGAGATTGCCCCAGGGCCAGGAGGGGTGCACCTCCACTGTCTTATCAGCCTCCACGTGCTCTGCCGGGTCCTCCGGCTATTCTTCCATCCCCAACTTCCACTCCACCTCCTCAGCCAGCTCAAGGTGGGGGGTCGGGGAGGTAGAGTTCGCCCTAGAGGGGGGGTTGATTTCCCAATGCACACACAAGTGTACGTGGTCGACAAGTAATATAGGAATTGAAGTCC
>ML316999.1:0-50600 GCA_005239505.1 Nicotiana paniculata | reverse complement strand
GATCGATAAGATTATTTTTGGACAAAATTTATTTAATTAATTAGTTAAGAATTAATTAAATGTCAGTCAGTTCATTAATGGAATTGATTGTAACGTATAATCCAAACGCTGTCTTTCCCTTCTGAACAGACACCTCTTCACATTACACTGCCTATAAATTCCGAGGCATGGCTTCCTTTTCATTCACTGAAAATCCAGAATTTCCTTCTGAAAATATACTGCATTCTATTCGCAGTCTCTCTCTCAAAATTGTAAGTGTGATTTTGCTCCGTTCTTTGAGTTCGTTGGTATCCTGCAACTAGTATTGCCGCTATTGCAGGAAGGTTTATTCCGTTTCATCCTGGGAGGATTTAATCCATTACCTTGGCAACTTGTGAGGGGGTTAAAATTCCTTAAGGACGCACAAGAAAATTGTGGACTCGGAATATTTCATATCATCTACTGATTTTCTGTTTCTTCTAACAGTTTGTTTTAACACAGTATCGACAACAAGACTTGTTTGAACTCCAGGATACAATTACCATGTTGAAACTCCATGAGTTTCTGGGGCTACAAGCAGGGCGGAGCAGCATGTCGTTTACGGCTTCGGTCAAATCAGTAGTCTTGATTCAAACCTTGTATTTATTTTTAAAAATCTATTCATATAATAATTATTAATTTAAATTCAACAATTTAAAAAGATTAGAATTCTAAACCACAAAATTTAAATTCTGGCTTTTCTGCCTAACTACAAGAACACACAATCGAGACTGATGATGAAGCTGTCTATTTCAAAATTCACGAGAATATTCCTCCAAATGGTGCCATTGTACCATTGGTCTTATTTCGTGGGGTCACAAGAAAAATGCATAGAGTTCAAACATCATCAAAATTTGACACGAGAGATTTACCACTCTTATCTTTTTCTTACTTTAACTTTTCTATTAAAATCTTTAAAAGTCCAGAGAAATAGTGGTTCTAGTAACAAATTCGAAAAGTCATGTCGTTTCATAATGTATCATAATATGTTATTTGATTAGTAGAATATTTGAATTGATTATAACGTTTGCAGTCGTTTCATGATGTCACACACCAAAACTATGAAGAATAAAACTTGCAATATTACTAAGGATAAATAGGATATGATTACAACCATTATATAAAAAAGTAGGGTAACGGATAAAATATGTTTGTTTAATAATAAAGAATGGCAAAATGAGAGAAAATAATAAGGTAACGACGCCAGCACACCAATCCGTCGTTATATAAAGTAGCATTTTTTATCGTTACATAACGATAAATTTAACGATACGATACAATAAGTTTTAAGTAACAATCAAACAAACATTGTATTAAAGTAACAATACGATACATACAATAGGTAACAACCATTCAAACAAGCTGTAAAATGCATCTTATAAATCTCATTTGTAGAATGCTTCTTATAAATCGTTCCTGCAATGTGACCTATAAATCACATATGGTACCCATTTCACGCACAATATCTATTTAAAAAAAAAGAAATATATATATATATATATATATATATATATATATATATATATATATATCATACTATATTNCATATATATATATATATATATATATATATATATATATATATATATATATATATATATCATACTATATTATAAGCATGAACACTTTTAGATGAAGTTAGTTTACTAAAATATCTTTCAAAAATTGAATGACCAATTACTCTCTACCTAAAATTAAATTACCTCCCACTAAATGATATTTTGTACTTAATGTTGTGGTACTTACCATATTATTATATTATATTATATTATATTATATTATTTATATTTTATATTATACTAAAAGTGGGAAGCTCCAAATGCCAAACTTGAACTGCCAAAATGTCCATGTAAATTTAATAGACCTTTTTACCTTATATCAAAAGCGAAATAACTATTCTTCATATGTTATTTCAAATGTTAGATGTTAAGATCTTAAAGTCTAACTTGGAATGTTCTGAAAAATTAATTGTTTCTATTATAATAATAAGATATCATAGATCTATATACTGAAGTTCTTATTTAAGTTCAAAACATTTTAGAATTTCGGTATGGATTTTTTTTTTACTACAAGTTGCGTAACGATTGATATGAGAAACACGTGCAACACAATGCAAACGTCTCCAAAACTAGTTAAACTAAAAGTGGGAAGCTCCTACCTCCAAAGTTAAATTACCAGTTTACCCCTACACTAAATTAAAATCTAATTAATAAAATAGGACTACTAAGTCTGAAGTTGAAATATGAAAATCTACATCAAATTTGCTAAACTGTAAATTTACATTTCAATATATAATAAATGTATAGTACGTATATTAAATATAAAATGTGAACAGATTGTTTTGATTTGAAAAATTGACTAATATGTTTCTAGAGTTAATGTACTGTAATCTATTAAATTTAGAATAACTTTCATCTTCCACTATCGATTAATATCAGTCTTTAAAATGTGCATTGAATAGTTAAACTTTCACCTTTTAACAGTAATTATAAATTCATGAATATCAGCTCTAACGCCGATAATGCACTGAAGTCATAGAGATTTGTTAGGAGTTAGTTGGCAAAAGTTGGGTTCATTTTTTTCTCTTTATTCCTAATTCTTGGCCCATCTATTTCACTTTATATGGTATTTTTCCTTTTTTATAGTGTTGATTCTCATATTAATGCCTTAATAGCGTTATTTTATGTGTGCGATATATGTTTTTGTGCAGTGAGTACTGTATACCCACCTTCCTAATAAGGGGCTGAAGTGTCGTATACACCGATGGTCTGATGGTATTTTTATGCACGCGGACTTTATTTGTCCTATTATTTACCTCGGAAAAAAATCAAAATATTTGTTGAAAACATAACTTAAATTATTTTTTTATTTATTTTGTGGATAAAATTCATCTATGTAACAAAATCCAAGCTCTTGATAGCATCTCTTGGAAAGTAAGATAAAAAGTCACACTTATACATGCTAACCCTTCAGTTGTTGTTCAATTAAATGAACTATATGTATTTGTAATAAAAATATTGAGCAAGATCTAAATAGGATAGTATTCATAAATTTGTACTCCTACTCTTCACATATCTCATATACGCACGTTTTGAGACATTAGAACATGAAAATTCTTAAGTACTCCTGTGATTTGTTTAGAATGCAAATATTTGATTTCTTGTTGGAACAATACTGTGACTATTAGTGTTCTTGAATAGTAAGTTTTAATTATTTATTTTTGGGTAGTTTTTAATATCCCCAAGTCTCAGAGAAGCATGAACAGTTTGATCGAGTGTGTAATTGAGGACTATGTCATGTATAGTAATATTATTGAGTTTCTGGTGCATACTTAACAAAGAATCTAATGATCTGATGAAGTGCATAAGCTTGTATTTTTCATGTATGATTGTTTATTATCCTTTTGAATATTTCTTTCGTTATATATAGCATATATACGAAGAGCATGTTGTTTGAAATTACTGGCTTTCACGACAAGCAAGAAGCCAACGTAGCTAATATTTTCATAACTTAAATAATTTTTTTTAGAATAATTAAGTTTTTTCATTTTCCATATAATATTTTTTTTCCTGGAGCAACGTGTCAAATCATTTACACGATAAAATACGCATCCTAATAGTTTAGTTCTTCATATTCACACGAAATAATGGTATGCAATCATTTTTAACCTCAACTACTAAATCACTAACCAAGGATCATATTATATGGTTTTATAATGTGAATTTATATATTATTCTTTAGTTTTTATTTTATTTCTCAAAAATATATTTTAATTATCTTATATGATGGTTTTAAAAAAAAAATTGTACTAAATGACTCATGGTTTTCTTAAAGTTTATTACTAAATTATTCATGATTTTACAAATATTTTGTACTAATTAACTTGAGATCAACGGCAGATCCAAGATTTAAATTCTATGGGTTTCAATCTTTAAGATCTTAGCATTGAATCCATTCATTTGTGGATTACACTAGATTATTGTTGTTGTTTGTTTGTTTTGAACCCATTATGTTTTAAAAGTTTCGTTACAATTTTTGTGGATTTTCACACATAAATTATGCTCAATGTCTTACGTGAATCCGATACCATAACCTTGGTTCTGTCCCGTCTCGGGATACACGTGCAACACACGTGACGAGAGACTAGTATATATATATATATAGATTCGTCACTAACATATATCGTGATATGTCATCCTATACGATTTTAGGTAATTGTTCTGAACTTTCTAAGTTACGAGCATTACGCAGTTTTACAATTTGAAAATATTATTAGCAACTCTTATGATGCCGACAAGAATTAGCATGGACCACGGAGTCTTTTATATATATTGAATTAAAAATTTTGACGAAAGAGCCAACTAATAACATTATGATACAAATTGTGATATCTTAATTTCTATTACAACTTAAACAATAGTAGAAGCCATTAATTAATTATCTTCATATATAAAAATAATTTAGTTATGATGAATCCTTATAATATTTTCGAGAAAGATCTGAATAGAGCGAAATGAACTTAAATGATAGGATAATTGATAAAGGGTGAAAATGCATGTTTTGAGTGTGTTTGCGTGTTATTTAGTATGTAAATTGCAGGAGTTCACATCGCTTTTGAAGTAAAAATATGCTCAATACGTGTTTCTTATGTGTAGGAACAAACTTGCGTGGAAAATGATCAAATAGGAGGAAAATTGGTGGAAAAGGAGCAGAAGAGAAAAGTTCCGGACAACGAAGGGAGGTTCAATTCGCAAGACTGGGACCGAAGCAAAAGAAATCAGGAAAGTCCCCAACAGCGAAGTAAGGGTCACTTCGCCAGACCGAGGCCGAGACTAGGGCAGAAAAATTCAAATTTCCAATCCGAATTAGGAAAAGCAGTTTCGGCCCAACTCAACCCTAAGCTACATAAATATACAAGTTAGCCACTTTTTAAAGGGAGAGAAGACTTTGGGGATGCAAGAACACGCTAGGAGCAAGGAAAAGATTCAACTTCACGTTTTCCCCTTTATCTTCCTCTATTTCTATTATTGGTAATTAATTCTTGTATTGTAGTTTTGCATACTATTATGAATAGCTAATTTGTTATCTAGGATTCTGATGAAACCTTTTGGAGGATGAATTCTTGTTACGTTATTATATAATTGAGCCTTTGAATTTCTCTACTTGTTTAACTACGTGCTTATTTCTGTGATTGAAGAGCTCTCGGTTGGTTGTCCCAATTTATTATGTATTGCTTGGAAGAGGGTAAATATTTAGGTAGTTGTTAAACCACATCACTCCTAACGTATGTGAGGAATCAATACGATGAGTTTAAAGGTGGATTAGGAATAACGAAATCTTGGTGCGATCTTATTGAGCGGTGAATTAGTGCCAGCTAGCTTGGTTCGGAATAATATGTCTAGTAAATTATGGTAGTTGCTCGGAAGAGAATTACGACACCCCACGTACTCACGATCGGTAGAGAATACTTAGACGAATTTATAGGAGATATAGTGGGAAAAATTTCGAAAATTGGAAAAATCATAACGCTAGGCCTCCTTATCCTTATGTTCAACTCTTAGTCTCCTTAGTTGATAATTTTACCACTTTCTAGTATTTGTTAGTTAATTAGTTAGAAATATAAATCTCAATATTTTTTGATTTAGAAAATTGTTCAAACTTGTCTTCTTAGCGATACTAAGCAAATGTAGCTAGGCCTTAGTTCTCTGTGGAATTTGATTCAGGACTTTTAGATCGGATTATATTTGCAGCGATCGCTTATCCTTTTTAGGACTAGAGTTAGACGTGAACAATAGTTTAAAGATTATCAATAGTAGATGTTATCAAATGTTACCCTGGGTTTACTCTTCAGAACATAAACTTTGCAGGGACTTTCAATCTTTAATCACTTTAAGCATAAGATTTCAAAAGTAGCTAGGTGAAAGTATTATGTTTATTCTGATCTGTCTCGTTAAAATATTCATTATTTTCTAGTTTGAAAACCATTTATTGTTCCCCATTCGGTGTTGGATAAAATTCCCGATCGAGTTTTACTTGTGAAATTTGAAACTCCATGACAGCCACTATGCCAAGCGAAGAGGACTGGACTAAAACATGTGGCTTGGGCTTCTTCTCACATAAACATTGGGCCACTATAGCATATTCATTTTGGGCTTGTGATCTTGACCCGATTTTGTGACCTAATTAAGTCTTATTTTCATTTGTACTTATATTTGACTTCTTCATATTACTCGATACTTCTTTTTCATCTGTGTTCTTTGTGAGTATCAGCTCGTTTGCTCTCGTTTTAGGGTTCCTAATCTCAACACCCCCCTCAAGTTGGAGGGTGAGAAATGTCACGACCCCAAATCCTAACAGGTCGTGATGGCGCCTATCGTGGAATTAGGCTAGCCAACCATCACATAACTACGTATTTGATCTATTATAATATTTCAAAAATCAATAATAATCAGCAAACAGAGTATAAAATAATTTCTTTAAGTCTTTACGCCGCAATAATAATCTAACAGTCTAAACAAATCCCCCAAGACTGGAGTCAACCGATCACGAGCATCTAAGAAATAAACTAACTCTGCTAATGTCATAATAATGTCTATGAATCAAATACTAAGTACTAAATGAAGAAGGGAAGTGGAGAAGTTGCATACGCTGGACAGCTACCTCGAAATCCTAAACGCTGATGACAACGAGCTCGGACGACTACTGCTCCAAACCAGTACCTGGATCTGCGCACAGGGTGCAGGGAGTAATGATGAGTACGCCAACTCAGCAGTAATGAAAATAAATCAGAGTCTGAAGCATATGAACACACATCACAAAAACACCAATCCACAAAACAGTAAAACATCAAGTCTCAATACAGTATACATAAGTTCGAAAACCAGTTTCCATAAAATCCTTTTGAAACAAGTATATTTTCAATATATCTCAGTAAAACTCTCAATAATATCAGTTTGAAAAATGAAATGAATCATAGTCAAAACTCAGTAAAATATCATCATAAAACTGCCCCTCGGGCCATAATCATCACTCGTAACAATTTCTCTCAGCACCTCACCATCACACAGTATCAGCCCCGCGGGCAACCTCACTGTCACTCATGCCTCCCAATCACTCATCACTCGGTACTCGCACTCATTAGGTATATGCGCTCACTGGCGGTGTGTACAGACTCCGGAGGGGCTCCTATAGCCCAAGCGCCATAAACAAGCCAAATCATGGCATCAATCACTCTCAGGCACTCGGCCTCTCTCTCATGTCATAACATCCTCACAATATTGGCCCTCGACCTCACTCAGTCAGACACTCTCAGCATGCCATTCTGTCCATAAATAAAATGGGGTTCTCGACCCAAAATAGTATCTCATTTCCAGAAATAGTAATATTATCAAATAAGAGTGTCAACAATTTCACAAGAAAGACTGATTGTAAAATCATAGTTTCAAAGTGAGGAATATCAGTAAAATAGCCCTCAAGGGTTTAAAACAGATCGGCACTAGGCCCCAAAGATGGCTTACAGTCCAAGTATAACAAAACATAGTAATACTAATAACCATATGCTTTAAAAGCGGTTTCGCAACTCAATAGTTGCTTAAAAAGATACATTTTCCAAATTTTCAATTCGTGCACGCCCCAAACTCGTCATCCAGTGTGTGCTTCACTCCAAATCTATGAAAGGATGTAAAGTCCGGGGTTTCATACCCTCAGGATAGGATTTAAAGACATTACTTATCTCACACTAGCCCAAAAATCTACTCTGCAACCCGCTTGCCTCTCGAATCAACTTCCGAGTTCTCCAAATTATAAATATCAGATCTTTCTCATCAAATTTTTCTAAGGGAATGAATTCCAATTGAAAAATACCAATTTTAGCGCAAAACCCGAACTTAGCCAAAACCCGACCCCCGGGCCCGTATCTCGAAACTTGATAAATTTTATACCAAAATTTTCTTCATCATCTCACGAGTTCGTACATATAAAGAACTCTAATATCGAAGTTTTGTTTGACCCCTCAAATCATCCCCTAAAGGTCTCAAAATCTCAAGCTCTAATTCCATCTTTTTCTACTGATTTTCATAAATTAAACGATGATAAGTTGATCCTTAATCACATATAATTGAGTGTTAGGATCCAAAATCCTTACCTCAATGAAGAACAATGATTTCTTCTCTTAAAAATTGCCTCAAAAGCTTCTTCTCGTTCAAAAATGGTGGAAAATTGGGTTATGGTCGCGGATCAGTTAATTATATACTGCCCAAGTTTTACTCATCGCGAACGCATCACATTGACCGCGTTCGCATAGAGCAATCCCTACTGTCCCCTAATTTCCTCTACACGAATGCGGCTACCAGCCCGCGAACACACAACATAACCAACCCAGGCCACCGCGAATGCATGGGCCTTTACGTGAACGCATAGGTCAATGGGCCTGGGATCCCTCAGACGCCTTTACTCTACGCGAACGCACTCCAGGCCCAGCGAACGCATAGGTCAACCTGCCCAACTCTCCGCGTTCGCACCCCCAAGACGCGATCGCATTGAGCAAAATTTTCCCAGCACCCCAATCCCCATATGCGAATGCGAGATCACCTCCGCGACGCATAGGGTAAATCCCTACTGCAGAAACACCAGCAACACAGCTATTTCTAAAGGCCAAAATTCATTCCGTTAATCACTCGAAACTCGTCCGAGGCCCCCGGGACCTCAACCAAACATACCAACACATCCCATAACCTCATTCAAACTTAGTCGGGCCCTCGGAACACCAAAAACACCAAAATCACGTCGGATTCAAGCCTAAGAACTTTGAAATTTCTAAAATCCACCAACGATGCCGAAACTATTCAAAACACATCTGATTGACCTAAAATTTTTCAGACTTATCCAAAATGACATTATGAATATGTTCCAACTTCCGGAATTCCATTCCGACCCCGATAGACTATTTTCCACTGCCGACCGAAAATCACCAAAAACTAAATTTCATCAATTCAAGCCTAATTCTACACCGGACATCACAAAATTATTCCGAACACGCTCCTAAGTCCCAAATCACCTAACGAAGCTATCTGAGCCATAAAATCTGCATTCCGGGGTTGTTTACCAATAAATCAACTCTCAGTTGACTTCTCTCACTTTAAGGCTATTCTTAAGGACTAAGTGACTAAATTCTCACTATAACCATTCCGATTCCGAGCCTACCAACACTAACACATCATAAACAGTATAACCAACCTATGGCAAGGCAATAATAGTAATTATAATGCAAGTTCACGTAACGACCGACTGGGTCGTTACAAGAAACCACTCCCAACTTGCGAATCATAGTGAGATGAAGAGGCCTAGGAAGTGCCTTTGCAAAGACATCAGCGATTTGAGAAGTTGAAGGCACAAAAGATAAGGAAATGAGTCCTGCAAGGAATTGTTGTCTCACAAAATGACAATCTAATTCCACGTGTTTCGTGCGTTCGTGGAATATCAGATTTTTGGTTATATGGAATGTCGTCTGGCTATCAGAATGGACTGTGATTGGAAGAGAAGGAGAAACACTGAGATCCTCCAAAAGATGAAGAAGCCAGGTGACTTCAGCTACGACTCGACGCATTGATCGATATTCCGCTTCTGCGGAAGAAAGAGATGCCAAAGGTTGTTTCTTGGATTTCCAAGAAACCTGGTGATCCACTAAGACTAATGTAATACCCACTGACAGATGGCCGAGAATCTGGGCAAGATCCCCAATCGGAGTCACAGAAAGCAAGCAAATCAATTGAAGGATCTGACTTCAAGAACAAGCCAGGTCCCGGATCCGAAAGCAAATATCGAAGACAATGAATTGTTGCATCAAAATGAGGTTGCCTTGGGCATTGCATGTATTGGCTTAATCGTTGAACAATAAAGGATAGATCTGGTCGAGTGTGTGTTAAAATTCAGCTTGCCAGGAAAACGACAGTAGAGAGTTGGATCTGAAAATGACTGGCCAGAATCCGCCTGAAGTTTACATGTTGGATCGAGAGGTGAAGACACCAGCTTCAAATCAAGGACTCCAAACTCTGAAAGAAGTTCTAAGGTAAATTTCCTCCTGTTGATTATTAGGCCTTGTTTTTCTCTGATAATTTCCATGCCAAGAAAAAAATGTGCATGTCCAAGATCCTTAATCTTGAATTAAGAATCAAGAAATCACTTAATATTGAACAATTCAATAGGATCATCTCCTATTAACAAAATGTCGTCAACATAGACAACAAGAATAGAAATTCCATGTTCTATCCTTTTGAAGCACAATGAATAATCATTAAGAGAATGAGAGTATCCTTTGAAGTTAAGGGTTGCAGTCACCCGTGCATACCATTGTCGGGATGCTTGCTCCAACTCATAGAGTGATTTCTTTAACCTGCAAACATGGTTAGGACTAGGACTAGACATTCCTACTGGAATTTTCATGTAAACTTCCTCATGTAAATCACCATGTAAAAAAGTATTATTAACATCCGATTAAACTAGATCCCATCCCTTTTTAATTACAATAGCCAGAAGACACCTCACAGTAGTCATCTTAACAACGGGTGAAAATGATTCAGTGAAATCAATGCCCTCTTTTTGAACATCTCCCCTTATAACTAATATTACCTTAATCCTTTCTATAATCCCATCTGATTTATGATTTACTTTGTATACTGTAACGACCCGGCCGATCATTTTGAGAGTTTGAGCCCCCAACCCCTAATAGCTGCTTTCCCCACGTTTGTCTCTGCTATTGAGACTTGCCGGAGTGATTAGTTATGGAATTGTGATGACCTAAAGGGTCATCTTATGAATTAAGACTCCATTCTGGGCTCATTAGCCTTGAAAATATTAATTCTATTTACCTTTGCGTGTGTAGTCCGAGCGTGAAACCCGAAAGTTTTTATGCGAAAATATGAGAAATAATAAATTTTAGAGTTAAAATTTGGTTTTAGTTGACTTTGGCCAATATTTTGAGTAAACGGATCCGGATTCATATTTCGACGGTCCCAGGAGGTCTGCAGTAAAATATGGGACTTGGGCATATGCTCGGAATTGAATTCAGGGGTCCCTAGCTTTAGAAATCAATTTTTGAAGAAAATTGTTGTGCTGGATTGTTTATGAAATAAATAAATGAATTAATGTTGGAACTCATTTGTATCAGGACCGTATTTTGGTTCCGGAGCCCGGTACATGTTTGTTATGATATTTATGTCCTATTTGTGAAATTTGGTGAGAATCGGAGTTGATTTGACGTGATCCGTACGTCCGATTGAGAAATAGTGAAATTGAAGTGTTCTTGAGAAAAACATCATGAGTTTTGAGGTTAAATTCTTAGTTTTAGGTGTTATTTTTGTGATTTGATTGCACGAGCAAGTCCGTATAATGTTTTTAGACTTACGTGCATGTTTAGTTTGGAGCCCCGAGGGCTCAGGTGAGTTTCGGATTGGCCACAAAGTGTTTAGACTTAGAATAACTCAGCTGGTGCATCTGGTGTCTGTCACCAGGCATCTGATCTCGTAATTGCGAGATCATGCATTGGAATTGCGATGAAGGCAAAGTTGGAAAATGCGAGAATTTTATTGCATTTGCAAATAGCCTGAGCCAATGTAATTCTCGCAAATGCGAGATTTACTTCGCAAATGCGAACATTGCCCAGCAAGTCCACTGGTCGCAAATGCAAAGGCAGTAGGAATTTCAAAGGGTTCGCAATTGCGAACCCCTGATCGCATTTGCGATAACTGCATCCTGTTAAGTGGGATTTTAGACGGGATTTTCACCCATTTTTTTCAATTCTCTCAAACCCTAAAGCTCCATAGGCGATTTTTTCAAAGACTCAAACTTCTCCAAATCATATGTAAGTGATTCCTAACTACTTTCTTTCAATCCTTTACAACTTTTTACAAGATTTCAACCTAGAATCTAGAATTTGTATGGTAAAACTTGGATTTTTGGGTAGAACTTAGGAATTTCGAATCTTGGGAATTAAGACCTCGAATTGAGGTCGGATTCCAAAATTAATTGTATATCCGGACTCGGGAGAATGGGTAAACGGGTTTTGGTCCGAACCTCGAGTTTAGACCAAGCAGGCCCGGGGTTGATTTTTTTATTTTGATAGGAAAACATAGGAAAACTATAATTTTTCATTTAAAGTTAGTTCCTTTAGAAATGATTAATGATATTAAACCAATTATGATTAGATACAGGTGAGTTGAAGGCCAATTCTAAAGGAAAAGATGTGCTTGAGCAATGAGCGACCTGCGAAATCGAGGTAAGTGTGGTGTCTAACCTTAGCTTGAGGGAATAGGTATTGTGTGACTACTTGCTACTTGTTTTGGTTGCTAAATATAATGTATATGTGAAGTGACGAGTACCTATACATTGTGGTCAGGTCATAACATGCGAGTGAAAGTAAATTCTTGTTATCATTGGTTGTTTAAAGCCTATCAGCTATGCTTATTGATGTTATTAGAATGTTGGAAGGTTAGTATCCGGTTTCACCGAGATGAATAATATTGTGAATATTGAGTTGAGATTGAAATATTAAATGGTGATAGAAACTATGACGAAATATTAATTTCCTGTGAAACTCCTCTTTGTATGTTATTGATGATGATGTGATTGGTGAGGAAAAGTGTAAAGTATGAAAGGTGATGCCGTGCATGATTAATTTATATTGTGAGGAAGAGTGTAAAGCATGAAGGGTGATGCCGTGCATGATTTATTTATATTGTGAGGAAGAGAGTAAAGAACAAAGTGCGATGCCGTGCATTCCTATATATAATCTGGTGAGGATGAGAGTAAAAGCACGAAGGGTGATGCCGTGCAAATTTCCTTTCTATTTTAATTGCTTAACTTGTTTGTTTGTCATTGTTTATTTCTGTATTTTCGTTTACTCAGTCCTTATGTTGAAATTCCCCACTGTATGTCTCCTTCCCATTATTTGTTATTTTAAATTCTTTATTTGCTGTTATTTCTATTAGCATAATTATTCTGTGCAGGTTTTTATGTGGTGTCTTGTCCTAGACTCGTCACTACTTCGCCAAGGTTAGGCTCGGCACTTACTAGTACATGGGGTCTCTTGTACTGATACTGCACTCTGCACTTCTTGTGCGAATCCAGGTTCTGGTCAGAGTTGATAGTTGAGCAGTAGCTGATTATCCGCAGGGAGAAACGAGGTAGATCTATTGGCATCCGTATATTCCTGGAGTCTTCTCTATATTATTTAGATTAGTATTTTATTTGATTCAAAATATTTATACACTATTTCTTGAACCAATATTATCATTAGCTTGGAGTTCAGTTTTATTATTTCTCGCATTATTCGATATTCGTTTATTTGACAATATTAGACCTCGCATTATATTTTAATTGTTTTACAATGTTGAATCCCTCTAACATTGGATTGACTAGAAAGTATGGTGTTAGGTGCCATCACTATCCCGAGGGTTGGGAATTTGGGTCGTGAAAGGAATTCGGAGAGTTTTGGGACACATAGTCCCCAATTATGAGTTTAAGCCTTATAAATCAGACCGTAGTCGGAACTATGTGAAGACGGATCCGGAATGGAATTCCGTCGACTCTGTTAGCTCCTTTGAGTTATATTGGGGTTAGAAGCGCGCCCGAAATGTGTTTTCGAGGTCTGTAGTAGATTTAGGCTTGAATTGGCGAAAGTTAGATTTTCGGCAATTTCAGCCGATAGATGAAATTATGATATCAAACTCGGAATGGAACTTTGAGAGTGGCTGTAGGTTCGTAGTGTTATTTGTGACCTGTGTGTCAAATTTGAGGTCATTCGGATTAGTTTTGACGTGTTTCAGCATAGTTTGTGGATTTTGAAAAAATGTTAAGTTCCTAGGCTTGAATTCATATTAAATTCGTGTTTTTGGTGTTATGTGACGTGGTTTGAAGGATCGACTAAGTTTGAATGAGATTATAGGATTGGTTGGTAGTTCTGGTTGAGGTCCCAGGGACCTCGGGTGTGTTTCAGATGCTCAACGGATGAGAATTTAGATTTAAGAAAATCTGATGTGGGCTGTTTCTGGTATTTTTGCACCTGCGGATGTTGAATCGCAGGTGCGGCGCCGCAGAAGAGGTTTGGTAACTGCAAATGCGGTCTAAGGCATTTGGGGAGTTGGTCGCAGATGCGGCCCAAGGACCGCAGAAACAGAACCGCATCTGCGAGTAAAGGGGCACAGATGCAAAATTTGGCCGTTTAATGAAATTTCGTAGATGCGGAACCCCAGCCGCAGAAGCATGATTGCCGGTGCGGTGGACCCCTCGCCGAAGTAGGAATCGCTGGTCAGAAATATGAAAAATCGAGGGTTTGAGTTCATAAATTTTAAAATCGATTTAGAGCTTGGGAATAGGCGATTTTGTGAGGATATTGAAGAGGAGATCAGCAGGTAACGATTCCTAATCCTATTTCATTTGTATTTCATCAATCTATAGAAAGTTCTTCAATCTAATCAAGGTATTTGAGTGAAAAATAGGAAAATGGGAGAAAAGTTCCCCAATAGAAAATCCGAGAAATTGATGGGATTTTGACGTTGGATTTTGATGATTTTTGTTTGAGTGTGTACGTGAGTGAGCGGGTGTTCATAATTTGTAAATTTTACCCGATTCCAAGACGTGGGCCCGAGGGACTTTTTTGGGCGATTTTCCTAATTTCGCGCTTTAGCTTAAATTGATTAGTTAAATTAGTTATTTAAAGTTATATTTACATTATGCAATTAATTTGAATAGATTTGGGCCATTTGGAGTCGAGTACTCGTGGCAAGAGCGCGGTATCGAGTTGATTTGAGCAGTTGAGGTAAATGGTTTGCCTAACTCTGTGTTGGGGACTTTCCCTTAGGATGTTTTGACATTAATTGTTGTGTGGGCGGCGTATACGTGAGGTGACGAGTATGTACATGGGCCATTATTGCAAAAATCCCATTTTTCTTTCAAAAGTTATAAATTGTTTTTCTCCTATCACATTCCTATAATGTGTTAAATTGTTTAACTTAGATTAGGAAAGCATGCTCACATGTTTAATATTAAATTGCCCATTTGACACTCTGTGCGCCATGCTTAGTTAGCTTACTATTTTCCTTACCTGTGATTAGATGAACTGTATGAATTGACGTCTTATTTGTCATTCATTTCTCATCGCATATTTAAATTAGGACAACACTGCATATTTATTTTGGGACTATGGACGTATTCCGGGAGATCCCCTTGTACTGCATAATCATTTGGAACTACCGGACAGTATCCCGGTGTCACGACCCCAAATCCTAACAGGTCGTGATGGCGCCTATCGTTGAACTAGGCTAGCCAACCATCACATAACTACCCATTCGCTCTATTATAATGTTTCAATAATCAATAAAAAGCAACAACAAAGCATAAAATAATTTCTTTAAGTCTTTACGTCCCAGTAGTAATCTAACATTCTAAACAACTTTCCCATGACTGGAGTCAACATAGTAACGAGCATCTAAGAAATAAAACTAACTCTGCTAATGGCTTAATCAATGTCTATGAAATAAATACTAATACTAATAAAGGAAGGGAAATGGAGAAGTTGCGGACGCTGAACAACTACCTCGGAATCCCGTAAGCTGCTGAATACGAACGACGATAGCTACTGCTCTGAACCGGTACCTGGATCTGTGCACAGAGGCACAGGGAGTAATGATGAGTACGCCAACTCAGTAGTAATGAAAATAAATCACAGTCTGAGAAATACGAAACACACAGCATAGATACACCAATTCACAAAAACAGTAAACACCAAGTCACCATAAAGTATTCATCAAATACATAAGTTCGAAAACCAATTTCAAGAAATCCTTTGAAACAAGTATAGTTTCAATATATCTCAGTAAAACTCTCAGTAAAATCAGTTTGAAGAACGAAGTGAATCACAATAAAAAAACTCAGTAAAATCATCATAAATCTGCCCCTCGGGCCATAATCATTTCTCGTAAGAATTTCCCTCAGCACCTCACCATCACTCAGTATCAGCCCAGCGGGAAACCTCACAGTCACTCAGTATCAGCCCAGCAGGCATCACTCGCACTCAGTAGGTACTTGTGCTCACTGGGGGTGTCTACAGACTCTGGAGGGGTTCCTACAGCGCAAGCGCTATAACAAGCCACATCATGGCATAAATCACTCACAATATTGGCCCTCGATCTCTCTCATTTCATAACATCCTCACAATATTGGCCCGCAGCCTCACTCAGTCATACACTCTCAACATGCCACTCGGGCCATCATTATACCGGGTTCTCGACCCAAAACAGTGTTTCATTTTTTCAAGAAATAATAGCAAAATACTCTGAGTGTCAAAACAATTATCAAGAAAAGACTGAGTGAAAATCATAACATATCAAGTGAGAAAAATAGTAAAAACAGCCCCAAGGGGTAAACAGATCGGCACTAGGCCCCAAACATGGGTTGCAGCCCAAATTATATCAAAATATATATCAATACTATTAAGCATAGGCTATAAAATCGGTTTCGCAACTCAATAGTTGCCTAAAAAAGAATATATTTCCAAATTTCTAATCTTTGCATTCCAAAATTCGTGAAAGGATGCAAGGTCCGGGGTTTCATACCCTCAGGACAGGATTTAAAGACATTACATACCTCAAACTAGCCCGAAAAGCTACTCTGTAACCCGCTTGCCTCTCGAATCAACTTCCGAACGCTCCAAATCTACCAAGTTCATATTCTTATCATAAAATTATACTTAAGGAATGAATTTAAATTGAAAAGTACCAATTTTAGCATAAATCCTAATTTATCCAAAACCCGACCCCCGGTCCCCCATCTCGGAACTCGAAATTTTTTATAACAAAATGTTATTCATCATCTCACGAGTCCGTACATATAAAGAATGCTAAAATCAGAGTTCGTTTGACCCCTCAAATCGATCCCTAATGTTCTCAAAATCTCAAGCCCTAACCCCATCTTTTCTACTGATTTTCATGAATTAAACACTGATATTATGTTCCTTAATCACCTATAATCGAGTTTTATGGTCCAAAATCCTTACCTCACTGAAGCACAATGATTTCGTCTCTTCAAAATCGCTTTAAAGCTCTTTTCCCGTTCAAAATTGGTGTAAAAGGGTTTAATGGTCGCGGAGGGTTTAATTATAAGTGCCCAATTCCTTATTCATCGCGATCACGGGACCCACATCTCAATCGCGATTCACTAATCCTCAGCTGCCCAAATATACTCTCCACGATCGCAATAAAGCCCACGCAATCGCGGTTCCTTATTACCTGAACGTACGCGATTGCGAACCATCGACCACGTTCGCGAAGAACAATGCGTGACCCCAGACTCAGGCCTGCCAACCCTACGCGATCGCGACCTGACATCACGCGATCGCAAATGAACAACCCCCAAAGCTACGCGATCGCAGCCCGACCTCCGCGATCGCACTGAGCAATTTCCTCCTGGCCTCACTCCACCCTACGCGATCGCGATCCTGATCTTGCGATCGCGATGCACAAAACGCTGTTGTGCTAACACCAGAAAAACAACAGACTTTTCCAAAGCCAAAATACCCGTTAATCATACAAAATCAATCCCGATCCCCTCGGGACCCCAACCAAATTTACCAGTACATCATAAATGATCATTCAAACTTAGTTGCACTCTCAGAACACCAAAAATAACATCTAAACACCAAAATCACATCGGATTCAAGCCTAAGGACTTTATTTCTAAAACCCACCAACGATGCCGAAACTATCCAAAACAACTCCAATCGACCTGAATTTTGCAGACATATCCAAAATGACATTACGAATCTGTTCCAAATTCCAGAATACTATTCCGACCCCGATAGCTTATTTTCCACTACCGACCGGAAATCACCAAAAACTAACTTTTGCCAATTCAAGCCTAATTCTACACTGGACATCACAAAAATATTCTGAACACACTCCTAAGTCCCAAATCACCTAACGAAGCTATCCGAACCACAAAATCTGCATTCCGAGGTCGTTACAAATAAGTCAACTCTCAGTTGACTTTTCCAACTATAAGGCTATTTCTAAAGACTAAGTGACTAAATTATCACTACGACCATTCCGATTCCAAGCCTACCAACTCTAACACATCAATAACAGTAATACAAACCTATTACAAGGAAATAAAAGTAATTATAATGCAGGTTCTACGTATCAACCGGTCGTTACACCCGGGAGATTCCACCTTGTGTTACATTGTTCTGAGCCGAGGGCTCTCTTTACTGTTAAATATTCGAATATTTTTGTTTAACTATTTGTTGTAGAAATTACCTATCTTTTGAACTGCTTTATATTGATTTTTTTTAATCCAGTAGAGCCTTAACCTGACCTCGTCACTACTTGACCGGGTTAGGCTTGGCACTTACTGGTACCAAATGTGGTGTACTCATGCCCTTTCATGCACATGTTTTTGTGTGCAGATCCAGGTACGAGTTATCAGACTCATGGCTAGTCGTTGCTACTGATTTCTAGGAGACCGCAAGGTATTTCTCCCGCGTTCGTAAATTCCTCCGAGTCCCCTTCTATTCTATCTTTTAGAGTTCTCCTATGTACATTTCCAGTTTTGTTTAGATCTACAGTAGTGTTAGAAGTTTGTGACTATAATGTGAAAATCCGGGTCCTTAGGATTTATATTTTTTACATGCCGAGCGGCATCATTATGATTATTTAAATTTTGTCCTTAATTTCTTTATTTACCGTATTTTTAATTACATTTTATCTGAAAATTAAGCTTACCTAGTCGTAGAGACTAGGTGCCGTCACAACACCTTTTGGAGGGTAAACTGGGTCGTGACAAGTTGGTATCATAGCGTCTAGGTTCATAGGAGTCACAAGTCACAATCCGATTTATTAGAGTCTCGCATATCAGTGCGGAGATGTCCGTATCTATCTTCGGGAGGCTATGTAACTGTTAAGAACAATCGTAATCCTTTGATTTCATTGTCGTGCGAGTTATTGACATAAAAAATTCTAAAACTCTATTCTATTCTTTCTCACAGATTGTGAGGACCCGTATTGGTTGGACCGACGAACAGGAACCCAAGCTCCCAGTCAGAGCCGCCAGAGGAAGGGGCCGGGGTAGAGGATGAGCACACGGTGCAGCCCGAGCACCTGCGAGAGCAGCGACAGAGGAGCCCACAACAGCTCCAGCTGGAGCGCTAACACAGGAGGTTCCTATTGCTACTCCAGCCCTCTAGGAGACTCTGGCTCAGTTCATGAGCATGTTCAGCACTCTGACTCAAGCTGGGCTACTTCCGACAGCCCCAGCCACATCTCAGGCCGGGGGAGGGGCACAAAATCCCGCAGCCCGTACTCCTGAGCAGAGGGTCCAGGTTGATCAGTCCCCAAAGTATATTCTTATACCCCATGTCATTCCGACTCAGCATGAGGCTCGGGTAGCAGCTTCTGAGGCAGAGCAGCTCAGACTTGAGAGGTACAAGAAGTACCACCCACCTACTTTTAGTAAACTAGCTTCCGATGACGCTTTGGGATTTCTTGAGGAGTGTCATCGTATTCTCCGCACTATGGGAATCGTGGAGATGAGTGGGGTTTCTTTTACCTCTTTCCAGCTGAGCGGAGGGGCATATCAGTGGTGGCGTGCCTATGAGCTGAGTATTCCGGACGAGGAAACTTCACTCACTTGGAATCAGTTTTTAGAGATGTTTTTGTGTGAGTATGTCCCTCAGAGCCTCAGGGATGCTTGGCGTGTAGAGTTTGATCAGCTGCGCCAGTGTGCTATGGCTGTGTCGGAGTATGCACTCCGTTTCAGTGAGTTGGCTCATCATGCACCGGCTTTGGTTGCCACAATCAGAGAGAGTGTTCGTCGCTTCGCCAAGGGACTCCACCTCAGTATTCGGACCAGTATGACCAGAGAGTTAGAGATGGATATCACTTATCAGCAGGCAGTGAGTATTTCTAGGAGGGTAGATGGAATATTCTCCCGGGACAGAGAGGAGAGAGAGGCTAAGAGGTCTCGAGAGACTGGTCATTTCTCAGGAGCCCGTGCACTAGCAGCATGCTATGGTAGGGGTTTTGTTAGTCGCCCTATTCATTTAGCTCTTCCAGCAGCCAGTGAATTCCAGCTCCTCCTAGAGCTCAGGAGCCTTATTATGCACTTCCAGTATCTAGTATGACTCCTGCCCGGGGTGCCATTACCGGCCAGACCAGCAGGTCAGTTGAGAGTCAGCCTCAGCCGTAGCATCCTCCGAGGGATTATTTTGAGTGTGGTGATGCTCTTCACATGGTTAGAGATTACCCCAAGGCTAGGAGGAGTGCATCTTCACAGAACTATCAGCCTCCACATGCTCCACCGGGTCCTCCAACATTCTTCCAACCCCAACTGCTACCCCACCTTCCCAGACAGCTCGAGGTGGAGGTCGGGGAGGTCGAGGTCGCCCTAGATGGGGGAGGCCAAGCCAGGTACTATGCCCTTCTAGCCCGTTTAGAGGTCATCGCCTCAGATTCAGTTATCACAAGTATCGTCCCTGTCTGTCATAGGGATGCATCAGTATTATTTGACCCAGGTTCTACGTATTCTTATGTGTCTTCTTATTTTGCTTCGCATTTGGGGATATCTCGGGATTATTTGGGTTCCCCTGTTTATGTTTCTACTCATGTAGGAGATTCTCTCATTGTGGACCGCGTATATCGGTCGTGTTTGATTTTTCTTAGTGGTTTCTAGACCAGGGCCGATTTGTTATTGCTCGGCATGGTAGATTTTGAAGTTATCTTGGGCATGGACTTGTTGTCACCCCATTATGCTATTATTAATTATCACACTAAGACCGTGACACTGGCTATGCTAGGTTTACCAATATTAGAGAGGAGAGGTACCTTAGAGTATACTCCCCGCAGGGTCATTTCTTTTCTTAAGGCTCAACGGATGGTTGAGAAGGGGTGTGATACATATTTGGCCTATGTGAGAGATGTTAGTGTTGATACCCCTATAGTTGAGTCAGTCCCAGTAGTGAGGGACTTCCTTGATGTATTTCCAGCTGATCTTCCGGGTATGCCGCCCGATAGAGATATTAATTTCAGCATTGATTTGGTAATGGGCACTCAACTCATTTCTATTCCTCCCTATCGTATGGCTCCTCCTGAGTTGAAGGAGTTGAAGGAGAAGTTGCAGGAGTTGCTTGATAAAGGTTTCATCAGGCCTAGTGTATCACCTTGGGGTGCTCTAGTATTATTTTTGAAGAAAAATGATGGGTCTATGCGTATGTGTATTGGTTATCGGTAGTTGAACAAGGTTACCGTGAAGAATAAATATCCCTGGCCTCGCATCGATAATTTATTTGACCAGTTACAGGGTGCCAGGGTATTTTCCAAGATTGAATTGCGTTCTGGCTATCATTAGCTGAAGATTCGGTTGTCGGACATCCCAAAGATTGCCTTCAGGACCAGATATGGTCACTATGAGTTTCTTGTCATGTCATTTGGGCTGACCAATGCCCCAGCAGCCTTTATGCATTTGATGCACAGTGTGTTCCAGACTTATCTTGATTCTTTATTCATTGTGTTTATTGACGACATCCTGGTATATTCCTGGTCTCGGGAGGATCATGAGTATCACTTGAGGACCGTGCTTCAGAATTTAAGGGAGAAGAAATTGTATGCAAAATTTTCTAAGTGTGAATTCTAGCTTGATTCAGTGGCATTCTTAGGCCACGTGGTGTCGTGTGATGGGATCAAGGTGGATCTGAATAAGGTGGAGGCGGTGCAGAGTTGGCCTAGACCGTCATCAACTACTGTGATCAGCAGTTTCCTTGGTTTGGCAGGGTACTATTGCCACTTTGTAGAGGGATTTTCATCAATTGCAGCACCTATGACCAGACTGACCCAGAAGGGTTCTCTGTTCAGGTGGACTGAGGAGTGTGAGGAGAGCTTTCAGAAGCTCAAGACAACCTTGACTACAACTCCAGTGTTGGTATTGCCTAAAGGTACAGGGTCATATACAGTCTATTGTGATGCCTCGAGGATTGACCTTGGAGCGGTATTGATGCAGGACGGTAGGGTGATCTCCTAGAGGTCCAGACAGTTTGGGGAGTTTGGCATATATTCCAGCAGCTGAGAGGCCTTAGCCTTGGATATTCAGGCCTTAGCCAGTCAGTTCGTGAGATTAGATATTTCAGATCCTTGCCGGGTATTAGCTTGTGTGGTTGCTTGGTCTTTTCTTTATGACCGCATCAGAGAGCGTTAGTATGATGATCCCCACCTTCTAGTTCTTCAGAATAGGGTCGAGCGAGGTGATGCTAGGGACATGACTATAGGTGATGATGGCGTGATGAGGATGCAAGGTTGTATCTGTGTGCCCAATGTAGATGGGCTTCAGGATTTTATTATGGAAGAGGCCCATAGCTCGCGGTACTCCATTCATCCGGGTGCCGCGAAGATGTACCAGGACCTGAGACAACACTATTGGTGGAGAAGGATGAAAAAGGATATAGTGGGATTTGTGGCCAAGTGTCTCAACTGTCAGCAAGTTAAATATGAGCATTAGAGGCCGGGAGGATTGCTTCAGCAGATTGAGCTCCTAGAGTGGAAGTGGGAGCGGATCACCATGGACTTTGTGGTGGGACTTCCTCGGACTTTGAGAAAGTTTGATGCTATTTGGGTGATCGTGGATCGGCTGACAAAGTCAACCCATTTTACTCCAGTGTTGACTATATATTCCTCGGAGAGGTTGGCTGAGATTTATATCAAGGAGATTGTCCGCCTTCACGGTATTCTAGTATCTATCATTTCAGACAGAGGTACACAATTCACATCACGATTTTGGAGAGCCGTTCAGCAGGATTTGGGTACTAGGGTGGAGTTGAGTACAGCCTTTCACCCTCAGACGGACGGGTAGTCCGAGCGCACTATTCAGATTCTTGAGGATATGCTCTGTACATGTGTGACGGAGTTTGGAGGGTCATGGGACGAATACTCTCCACTTGCAGAGTTTGCTTATAATAACAGTTACCAGTCCAGCATTCAGATGGCACCGTATGAGACTTTGTACGGTAGGCGGTGCCGGTCCCCAGTGGGATGGTTTGAGCCGGGCGAGGCTCGATTGTTGGGTACAAATTTGGTCCAGGGTGCCCTGGATGAGGTGAAGGTGATTCAGGAGAGGCTTCATACGGCCCAGTCCAGGCAGAAGAGTTATGCGAACCGGAAGGTTCGTGTAACGACCCACCGGTCGTTCCGAGAGTAATAGCCTCGTTTCCCTTGTTTCTGCTTCATTATATATGGTTCATCTTTATTATGTTGTGTTAGATTGGTTGGCCGGGGTTCGGAGCGATTTTTGGAGAGAAATGAGACACTTAGTCTCTTAACTTGGTTCAATAGTGAAAAAGTCAATCGGAAGTTGACTTATTGGTAGACGACCTCGGAATGTAGAATTTTATGGTTCAGATAGCTTTGTTAGGTGATTTTGGACTTAGGAGTGTGATCGAAATGTGGTTTTGATGTCCGGTATAGAAATAGGCTTGAATTGGCAAAACTGAGTTTTTGGCGATTTACGGTCGACAGTGGAAAATTAGCTATCGGGGTTGGAATGGAATTTTGGAAGTTGGAACATGTTCGTAGTATCATTTTGGATATGTGTGTAAATTTTCGGGTTAATCGGATGTGTTTTGCTTAGTTTCGGCATCCTTGGCGATTATCGGAAGTTTGAAGATTCTTAGGCATGAATCATGAGTTGAAGCGGTGTTTAGATGTTATTTTGGGCATTCTGAGGGTTCGGCTAAGTCCGGGTGATCATTTATGACTTGTTTGTATTTTTGGTTGGGGTCCCGAGGGGCCCGAGTTGATTTCGGATAGTCATCGGGGGATTTTAAGTTGGAAAATAGAAGCTAATGATGCTGGTGGTGATGTTACCGCACCTGCGGATAGAGGACCGCAGCTGCGGGCCCCCGAAGTGGACAACTCGTTGCAGGTGTGGATTATTATGGGTTGGAGGAGTTCCGCAGGTGCGAGGTTTTTACCGCACCTGCGAAGCCGCAGATGCGGAAGTTTGAGCGCAGGTGCGGAGGCTGGGCTTCAAAGTGTTTTCTGCAGGTGTGCACCTGGAACCGCAGGTGTGCACCTGAAACCGCAGGTGCTGGTCCCCAGGTGCGCGTAAGTGGCCGCAGGTGCGGAACCACTGGACAGGGGGGGTATAAATTCCAGCCTTTGCGAGTTTTAGCCATTTCTTCAATATTTCATCTGGGGTTAAGCTTTGAGAGAGGGTTTTGAAGGGAGAATTCAAGGGAACTTTGTTGAGGTAAGATATCTGAACCAAAAACTTGTTTCCATGTGATTTTTGGACTGAAATAGGGTGAAATTAGTGGGAATTTAATGGTATAAATTGGGGGTTTAAGGCATGGGAAATTGGAGACTTTATTTGAGGAATTGAGGGGGTTATTGTGGTCCGATTTTGATGTTCTTAGTATGCATAGACTCGTGATGGAATAAGGATTCTAGTTTTTTGATTTCTATCGAATTCCGAGACGTGGGCCGTGTTGGGCCAATTTCGGGATTTGTGCCTAATTGTGATAATTTTGGAATGGGTTTCGTCTTCCTAGCATATTTTGATGTTGTTAATCTGGTCGGAGCATTTGCGAGCAGATTCGAGAGGCAAGAGCATCGCGGAGTAGTTTTCGGGCCGGTTTGAGGTAAGTAACGATTGTAAATCTAGACCTGAGGGTATGAAACCCCGGTATTTCATATTGTTTTGGTAAATCAGATGGCACACATGCTAAGTGACGAGCGTGTGGGCATGCACCGATAGGGATTTGTGACTTGGTCCATCCCGTAGCGACTTTAAGTCGCATACTTGATTTGAAATCGTATGATATCATGTATTTTTTAAGTTTACATTTTATTATTGGGATGTATGCCATGTTTGGGGCCTTGTGTCGAACGGTTTAGACCCTCAGGAGTATTTTTCCACTATTCTCACGCTATTTTTGATAGAAATTTATGAACTCAGTCATGTTTTATACCTGTTGCTGTTATCACTATGATCACACTATTTTAGAACACTGAGAGGTACTTTGGGCTGAGTCACGTGAGTTGAGATGAGTCGCCCGAGTGGCTTGTGAGGATGACTGAGTGAGGCCGAGAGCCGAGTGGTGAGGATATTATATGGACCGGGTTGCACGCCGTAGAAATATATATATTATATGGATCGGGCTATACGGCGCAACAATATATTATATGGATCGGGTTGCACGCCACAACAATATATTATATGGATCGGGCTGCACGACGCAACAATATATTATATGGAATGGGCTGCACGTGCAGCAATATATATATATATATATATATATGTATATATATTTGATCGGGTTGCACGCTGAAACAATATAGCGCTTGAGCTGTAGGAGCCCCTCCCGGAGTCTGTACACCCCCAGTGAGCACAGTCGACTATTATGGATTGGGCTGCACGCCGCATCATATATTATATGGATCGGGATGCACCGCAACAGATATGATAAGGATCGGGTTGCACGCTGCAGCAGTTGTGTGTATATATATATATATGGTACTTGTTGAGAGAGAGTTCTGAGTGTGAGCATTGACCTATGAGAGTAGAGTCTCGAGTGACTGGGAGTCTTGCTCGAGAGGCTTTATTGTGAATGGAACCGTGCCCGAGCGGCCGATATTTTTCGAAACTACTGTTTTCACTCTTCTTTACACTGAGCCTCAATTGAAAAATGTTGAACAAACGTTTATACGAATTATAAAATGGGAAACTGGAGTTTTTATGAAATATTCGGAATGTAGATAGCTGAACTGAGTATAGTTACTTTTACTATTGCTTATTATATGGCTTTTACATGATCTTTAAAAGTGCTCGTCACTGCACTCAAGTCTTTAGTTATGGTTGTTACTTAATGAGTTGGCGTCCTCACGTTACTCCCTGCACCTTGTGTGCAGATTCAGGTACCGGGGCAGAGCGATAGTTGAGCTACCCCATTTGGAGCATTGTTCGGAGATTGCGAGGTAGCTGCTCAGCATCCGTAGCCTACTTTTTCTCCTTCCTACTCTGTCATTTTACTTTACTTCCCAGACTTATTATAGTACAAAATTTGTATTAGATTGTATCACTTCTTAGATGCTCATGACGGTTGACTCCAGATGTTGGGGCCGTGTTTAGACGTTCTGGTCATTTTTATTGTTTGAAATGTTTAAAAGTGGAAACTATTATGAAATATAGGATAATTTATGTATCAAATGGGAATCTCATGATATTTTCAGTAAATTTGGCTAGCCTAGTACCACGATAGGTGCCATCACGACTAGTTTAGATTTGGGGTCATGACAAGTTGGTATCAGAGCCTAGGTTACATAGGAATCACCGGTCATGAGAAGGTTTAGTAGAGTCTTGCGAATCGGTACGGAGATGTGTGTACTTATCTTCGAGAGGCTACATAACCCTTAGGAAAATCTCACATTCTGGAATTCTTGTCGTGGGAATCGATTTATTCAGCCAAAAGCGTAACTCTTGAAATTCCTTTCATGTATCGAATGCGCACATGAGCGCTCGGTACCAGCGGTGCATCGACGACTTGTAATTTCCATAGGTGAGGTACGCGATGTGAATTTAGCATGTTGATAATGGGCCAGTCTGGAGGACTTGAGGCCAGATTTTATTCTGTGGCTTGAGTGCTGAGATTTCGAGTGTGGGAGTCGTGCATTTGGGGACTTATATGTCTGTTTATGTTCTTATTGATGGGATTTGGTAACTAGATGACTACGTGGTGTGTGTGATTTGATGGTTAGATGTGTTCAGATTATTTGATTGTGACAAAAGGATTGGCTGTAAATGTGGCAAGAACTATTGAGTGTTTGATTTCTGTCTCAGTTTGGCATATGGCTTCGAGTTGTGAGTGTATTGGAAGACCTCTCATGTTGTTTAGTTGTGGAGTGAAGTGGATTTTTCTGTTGGATTATGAGTTCCTGGTGATGCCTTTTGGGCTGATCATTTCCCCAGGAGCGTTCATGTATTTGATTAATGGTGTATTCTAGCTGTATTAGCACTCCTTTGTTATTGTATTCGTTGATGGCGACTTGGCGTATACTCGTAGCCAGCGGTAGCATACTCAGCATTAGAGTATGGCATTATAAGGATTCAGGGAGGAGAAGCTCTATGCAAAGTTCTCCAAGTGTAAATTTTGGCTCAGTTCAGTAGCATTGTTGGGATACGTGGTGTCCAGTGAGGGTATCCATGTGGTCAGACGTGTGTGGGTAGAGCTTCCAAAAGCTCAAGATTTCTTTGACCACCGCTCCAATGTTAGTTCTGCCATCAACTTCAGGTTCTTATACCGTGTATTGTGATGCCTCGAGGGTAGGCGTTGTTTCTGTTTATATGCGTAAGGATAAAGTGATTGCTTAATAGATATGATCTCCGGAAGTGTATAGAGAGATATCAGTTTGAGGCTAAGCAGGCAGGGGTATCTCCTGCGGGTTGTCCTGGGTGTGTGATCCTTATTTTGTTCTGTAGTAAGTTCTCTTCTACCAGTAATTGTAAATTGAGTTTAGATCGCTTGTGGAAGTTGGCATGACTATTACAATGGTGAATGCGAGATTTGTAGATGACTTGAGCTATTAGACGGGTTGTGTTATTATGAGCTCGTGAAGGATTTAGTTGAATCTCACTGCAGTACGGTGGCAGTAATAGCGTATGGACATTGTGAGTTATTGTTTGTCTTGATCATTGGCTTTGAGCCAAGTGGGGGAGTCTGTTAATGATAAGTTTATTGCATAATTATGTGTTGTATTGGTTTCAGTTCGAGTTATATTGGTAGATCAGTTATGACATGCAGAGGTGAAGTATGGGAACGACTCGAGTAATGGAAGTTCTTCGATACGGGTTGTAATGTACTCTATGGGTAGGTGAGTTCTATTGAATGATTGAGTTGTAATTGTAAAAGGTGTAGTGGGTGCAGTGTATGAATTCGCTTGTTGCTTCAAGTGTGTGGATTACTTTCCTAGTATGTTGTTGTGCAAACGGGGTCAGGTCGTTCTGTCTACTTGATCGGTGTAATCGAGATTTTTGTAGAGTGGATGACTCTCGAGAATGGATCTGACGGATTCAAGGTTAAATATAGCAATTGGGAATCTTCAAGGTATGTTTTGGGCTAGAACTGAGATTTACGTTGGAGGGTGTCAAGACTTGTGGCATTTCTACATTATCATGGATTCTACATATCAGTATCAGGAAGGTGAAGGTAATGGCTTTAGATTTGCAGGAAGTCTCTTCAGAGTAAGTATTTTGAATGTGGTACTTTTGGGGATATTTGAGAGAGTATTCAACGGCTTATGAGCCTCAATCAGTATGGTTTTATGCTTTGGTGGCGTGTGGTGAGTCTGGGTTGAGAATTGCGGTATTATGGCAAGGAGAAGCATCAATTCGAAGGTAACTCAGAAGGAACTTGGATAAATAGGACAACTTGGTAGTAGGTCGGATCGGCATGGTAAGGGATACGATTAGTTATTTGGGTGTTCATGAGGTAATGAGTTTTTACAGGTGTTTCTTACCAATGCTCTTGGATTTTTGGTGGCCTGCATAGCTTGGTTAAGTTAGAAGGATTCATTCCTGACGGTTTGGTGTTGTACAAATGGGATTCGGATAGTTCCAGATAGTTTTCTACCACGGTTAGAGATGTATATTTTCAACTGGCGTGAGGTGCAAGTGATGTATAGTGATTTTGCTTCTAAATACGGTCAAATGGAAAGTTCTTGGCTAGTTGGGTACGTAGTTTCTTGTGGCTCGGAAGGGGTTATGAAGTTCCCATATTTATCATAGGATGGCATGGTGTATACGGTACGTTGTGTAGAGTCGAGATTTTCATGTGTGAGGTCGCGATTCAGTTTTGGAAGGGAGGTCAAAATTCTTAAGCAGCATTGGTAGTTCCAGATGACTAGGTAGATGATATCACTCTTGGGTGGCTTGATCAGGGCATACATTTCAGAAAGGTCAATGTGTGGAGTTAAGGGTGCTTCACCGGTATTGCGACACTCTCTTGTTGGATCGACTGCTGATATTCAAGGTTGTGTGGTAACACGGAAGAATTATAGGGGTATCCCCCGTGGAATGATTGAGTATTAGGGATGTGTTATGCATTCGAGTGGTGGAGCTGAGATCACATATAGTAATTCGTGCGCTTCAGGGACTTCGAGACTCAGAGTTCTCATAAACAGGTTATTTTATGGTAGTGAACTGTGAAGATGCGGACAAAGCTAGTAAGATGTTAGTATGTACCACTTGTCTATCATTGAGTTTATTCGTGTTCTGGAGTGATCTATGAGTTACACTTCGGTGTTGCGAGGAGTGGTGATTATTGGTTAGATGCACATATGGTACGGATTTGTTTGGGATTTATAGCGGGATTTGAGTAAGGTAAGTAATTTGGTATTGTGGGATTAAGGCGTATTGTTTATGTTCTTTCTTATTTGTGTGGCATGGTATCGTCCGATTCCCCCGTGGTTATGGCAATGCACTTTGAGTACTTGATGTCAAATTTCGAATGGTTATTGATTTTGAGCAAGGTGGATTGTAGTATTTCATGTCGACCAGTCGTGTGTTTTGATTTTTTCGATGAGTGTCAGGCTCTTAGCATGGTGTTGTGACGGTAATTTTTAAAGGAGGGATGGTCCTCTTGTGTGAATCTTTTATATAATTTGACTACATCTTGGGTTATAGATATGGCTTGATACAGCGTGTTCATACTTGTTCTGTTTATAGTTGGGGAATTTTGATCTTGTAAATTATTTCAGAAGTAGAAATTTGGTTCTAAGGCTTTTCGATTAGGTTGGATTGCGAAATTTCATCTATGTTGTGCTATTTGGACCTATATAGTGGGATCACCCCCGGGTATATGCATGGTGAGGTTACGCGGCAGTTTGATGGTGTTGGAGAACAACTATTGGCACGTTCGAGGATGAACGTATGTTTAAGTGGGGGAGGATGTAATGACCCGACCGGTCGTTCCGAGAGTAATAGCCCTATTTCCCCCGTTCTGCTTCATTATATGTGGTTCAGCTTCATTATGTTGTGTTAGATTGGTTGGCTCGGGATCAGAGCGATTTTTGGAGAAAAATGAGACACTTAGTCTCTTAACTTGGTTCAATAGTGGAAAAGTCAACTGTAAGTTGACCTATTGGTAGAAGACCTCGGAATGTAGAATTTTATGGTTCAGATAGCTTCGTTAGGTGATTTGGGACTTAGGAGTGTGTTTGGAATGTGGTTTTGATGTCCGGTATAGAAATAGGATTGAATTGTGGAACTGAGTTTTTGGCAATTTCCGGTCGGCAAGGGAAAACTAGCTATCGGGGTTGGAATGGAATTTCGGAAGTTGGAACAGGTTCGTAGCATCATTGTGGATGTGTGTGTAAATTCTCAGATTAATCGGATATGTTTTGGTTAGTTTCGGAATCGTTGGCGATTATCGAAAGTTTGAAGATTCTTAAGCTTGAATCATGAGCTGAAGCGGTGTTTAGATGTTATTTTGGGTGTTCCGACGGTTCGGCTAAGTCCGGGTGATCATTTATGACTTGTTCGTATTTTTGGTTGGGGTCCCGAGGGGCCCGGGTTGATTTCAGATAGCCATCGGGGGATTTTAAGTTGGAAAATAGCAGCTGATGTTGTTGGTGCTGATGTTACCGCACCTGCGGATAGCGGACTGCAGGGGCGGGCCTGCAGAAGCGGACGAATCGTTGTAGGTGCGTATTATTGTGGGTTGGAGGAGTTCCGCAGGTGCGAGGTTTTTACCGCACCTGCGAAGCCGCAGATGCGGAAGTTTGGGCGCAGGTACGGAGGCTGGGCTTCTAAGTGTTTCGGCAGGTGCGCACCTGGAACCGCAGGTGCTGGTCCGCAGGTGCGCATAAGTGGCCGCAGGTGCGGAACCACTGGACATGGGGGTATAAGTTCCATTCTTTGCGATTTTTAGCCATTTCTTCAATATTTCATCCGGGGTTAAGCTTTGAGAGAGGGTTCTGAAGGGAGAATTCAAGGGAACTTCGTTGAGGTAAGATATCTAAACCAAAAATTTGTTTCCATGTGATTTTTGGACTGAAATAGGGTGAAATTAGTGGGAATTTAATAGTATAAATTGGGGGTTTAAGGCATGGGAAATTGGAGACTTTATTTGAGGAATTGAGGGGGCTATTGTGGTCCGATTTTGATGTTCTTAGTATGCATAGACTCTTGATGGAATAAGGATTCTATTTTGTGATTTGTATCGAATTTCGGGAAGTGGGCCCAGGGGCTGTGTTGGGCCAATTTCGGGATTTGTGTCTAATTGTGATAATTTTTGAATGGTTTTCGTCTCCCTAGCATATTTTGATGTTGTTAATCTGGTTTTGAATAGACTCGGAGAATTTTGGAGCCAATTCGAGAGGCAAGAGCCTCGCGGAGTAGTTTTCGGGCCGGTTTGAGGTAAGTAACGATTGTAAATCTAGTCCTGAGGGTATGGAACCCCGGTATTTCATATTGTTTTGATAAATGAGGTGACGCACATGCTAGGTGACGAGCGTGTGGGTGTGCACCGATAGGGATTTGTGACTTGGTCCGCCCCATAGCGACTTTAAGTCGCATACTTGATTTGAAATCGTATGATATCCTGTATTTTTTAAGTTTACATTTTATTATTGGGATGTATGCCATGTTTGGGGCCTTGTGCCAAACGGTTTAGACCCTCAGGGGTGTTTTTCCACTATTCTCACACTAGTTTTGATAGAAATTTATGAACTCAGTCATGTTTTATACCTGTTGTTGTTATCACTGTGATCATACTGTTTTAGAGTATTGAGAGGTACTTTGGGCTGAGTCCCGTGAGTTAAGGTGAGTCGCCCGAGTGGCTTGTGGGGATGACTGAGTGAGGACGAGAGCCAAATGGTGAGGATACTATATGGACTGGGTTGCATGCCGCAGAAATATATATTATATGAATCGAGCTACACGCCGCAGCAATATATTATATGGATCGAGCGGCGAGCGCCCGCAACAATATATTATATGGATCGGGCTGCACGTTGAAAAAATATATTATATGGATCAGGCTGCACGCCGCAACAATATATTATTCGGGCTGCACGCCGCAGCAATATATTATATGGATCGGGCAGCACGCCGCAACAATATAGCGCTTGGGCTATAGGAGCCCCTCCCGGAGTCTCTACACCCCAGTGAGCGCAGTCGACTACTATGGATCGGGCTGCACGCCGCAGTATATATTATATGGATCGGTCTGCACGCCGCAACACATATGATATGGATCGGGTTGCACGCCGTAGTAGGTATTATATGGATCGGGTTGCACGCATATATATATATATATATGGTACCTGTTGAGTGAGAGTGCTGAGTGTGAGGATTGAGCTATGAGAGTAGAGTCTCGAGTGACTGAGAGGCTTGTCCGAGAGGCTTTATTGTGATTGGCACCGTGCCCGAGCGGCCCATATTTTTTGAAACTACTGTTTTCACTCATCTTTACATTGAGCCTAAATTGAAAAATGTTGAACAAACGTTTATACGAATTATAAAATGGGAAGTTTTTATGAAATATTCGGAATGTAGATTCCTGACTTGAGTATAATTACTTTTACTGTTGCTTATCATATGGATTTTATATGATGTTTAAAAATTCTCCTCATTACGCTCAAGTCTTTAGTTATGGTTGTTACTTACTAAGTTGGCGTACTCACGTTACTCCCTACACCTTGTGTGCAGATTCAGGTACCGGGGAAAAGCGATAGTTGAGCTACCCTATTTGGAGCATTGTTCGGAGATTGCGAGGTAGCTGCTCGGCGTCCGCAGCCTACTCTTTCTCCTTCCTACTCTGTCATTTTACTTTACTTCCCAGACTTATTGTAGTAGAGAATTTGTATTAGACTGTATCACTTCTTAGATGCTCATGACGGTTGACTCCAGATGTTGGGGCCGTGTTTAGACGTTCTGATCATTTTTATTGTTTGAAATGTTTAAAAGTGGAAACTATTATGAAACATAGGATAATTTATGTATCAAATGGGAATCTCATGAAATTTTCAGTAAAGTTTGCTAGCCTAGTACCACGATAGGAGACATCACGGCCAGTTTAGATTGGGGTCCTGATAGTTCGTGATTTGGCATTTATGACTGGTGATCGGGTTTTTCTTCGGGTATCGCCTATGAAGGGCATCATGAGGTTCGGGAAGAATAGTAAGCTGAGTACGAGGTGCATTGGCCGTTTTGAGATATTGCGGCGAATTGGGGAGGTTTCTTATGAGCTTTCCTTGCCTCCTAGCCTAGCAAGAGTTCATCTGGTATTCCACGTCTCTATGCTCCGGAAGTATCACGGTGGTCCGGCTCATGTATTGGATTTCAATTCTGTTATGCCCCACAATATTACGTCGACATTACGACCCACAGTACTACACTACGATAATGTAACGCTTCACAGTATTAAAAAGATGATGTTTTACCCTGTAGTATTGTACGTTGAATTTATCGTAAGCTAATTAACATCAGTCCATGGAAAAGATTATTTGGAGATTATAAGGATTATGCTATTTCAAACAAGTGATGAGTAAATTCGTGAAGGTGAGAAGGAAAGCAAGTCAAAGAAAATGAATTTTTGTCCAACTTTGGCATATTGGGATAAAATTCGGGCCGAGCATTAATACCCGGTATTTATGGACTAGTACCATACAAGGTACCACATGACCATGATAGTAAGGTGTATAAAGTATATTGAAAGTGAGTAGTATTTTAAGTAATTTGAGATAATTCTTCATTATGTGGATAATTAGTTAATTATTAGATTAGTGAATATTAATTAATTAATTAAGATATTTGGTGGATAATATTAAGGGGGACAGTACCCCCAACGTGGCATCCATATAAGTGACTCTTTGAGTCACAATTCAAGGTGGCATGGTCGAGAGCCCTCCAAGTAGGCTATCAGCTCAGCGTAAGATGTTGGTGCGCTCCATTTGCTTCGGTGTTGCTTGTTTGGTTAGTATGATTTAGACGGGTATTGTTTGGTATCAGAGCAGTTCTGTCCTAGGGATCTACAAGCCGTGTCTAGTAGAGTATTGTTTATGGGTGTGTCGTGCACCACACTTGTAAGCAGGAGGCTACAGGGCATTTAGGACTGTCACTCTTTTTTCTTACTCTAAATCGTGTGGTAGAGCTCACTTATAAGAATTCAAATTTTGAACTTCTATTTTATTCGTAATAAGACGATGCCTATATTCAAAAAGATGATCAATAAGAGATATAGCTGTGGAAGTATTGAATTAGAGGAATTCGAGTTTGCATCATTTCTATGATGGATAAATGTGAGGTCTTCAACATAACATGTGTGTACCTTACGTGTAAGCTTCTTGATAAGGAGCCTTAAGGAAAGAATATCTATCCACCTCTATGGTGAAAGGTAATAAGAGATTCAGAAGATAGATACAAGCTTCAACAAGTAAAAGGAGCAAGATGAGAAGGGTACGAGGTACCCAATTAATTAAGATTATCGGTATTTTCAACTCCGACAAGTATAAGCATTGTGACTTACCTTCAACAATAACAAATGTATGTAGAATTGGCCACACCCACCTCAGTTATACCCTATTGGGAGGGGGGCTAACATGTGTAATTTAAGAAAAGGACATGATATTAGGATCCGGCTGGGGTTAGGGTAACCCAAAATGGTAAATGGATTGTTTGTGTTAGTTGACATTTCCAAAGGATATTACAAAGGTATAATAGATCTCCTTGTGAGACACCTAGATGGTGCACTCTAAAATAGTACAGCTAGATATGAGTGCTACAAAGATAGGTAGCTAAAACCTGGAAAGGATAAGTACTATCTTAGTATGACTCCCGTCTCTAGTAGAGAAATAATGTTAGGCAACCCGAAGATTCAGTGGGTGGAGCAAAGGGGGGCTAAAAGCAAAAGAATATCTTGTTGAAGTTTTCTGAATAAAGTGATAGACATAGATGTTAGCGGGAAATAAGAAAAGAGTTGATGAAGCATTATGAGTAAGATATGATACATGGATAACAACGATAGATTGAAAAGATGACAGTATTACAGAGTCTACAGTCAATTGAAAGAAAAGACGAGAGATGCCATGCCTTGAAATAACAAAAGAGTATAGGCCATAAAGTCATGTCCTCATTTCAAGAAACAAGATCGCGACTCTAACGTGATTAACAGAAGGAAAAGTTAGACCCCAGAATAATTATGGATTGGTGAAAAAGATAAATTAAACTATGAATCAGGGACTGAGTGATTGATAATAGTCGGCATCAAGAGAATTTCAAATTTTTGTTCCGGTGATAATAGGATGGACAACAGAAGAAGATTCATGAGAAATTCAGAGAATGGTCATTCAGGGAGACGCTTCCCTAAAGCAAGTAATATAAACAAAGTTAAGCTTAAGGGGATGGGGATGTATGTGCCAGTTACACTAAGTGTCACCATTGCGAGTGAGGAATTTTGTTATCATTGGTATAGAAGGATTATCGTAAGGAGAGTAAGGGTCATTGATGATGTGAAAGAATGCTAAAGATGAAGAGGAAAAACATCTGTAAATAGGTCATCGTAGCTCCAACTCTTAGTACCCCCCAAAAGGGGGGGATATGAAATGATGTGGCAGTAAGCCAGAATTAAGTGGATCTAGTAACTATGGAACGATAAAGGAAGGAGGCGATAAGAATGAGAAATGGATGATATCACACTTATTAAAATGTTACAAATATTCTATGATTCTAGAACATTATGTAAGCACGACGTCAGAAAAATGAAGTAAGGGTTTCTGCCTGGAAGGTTACTAATAAATAAGGAGCCAGTGCAAGAGGTAAGTCAGACAAATGAAATAACCCAAGAGAGATTACGCAGAATATGTATATGAGAATGGGCCGACGAGTAGTTAGTAGTTGATTCAGGAAGAAACTAGTCATGACTAGATAAGAGATTACAGACAAATCAGCAGACCATGCAAGATAAATATGGTGAACCCTAATAGGGAAAATTCACCCCCGAAGTAATGTCATCATAATACTTGAGACATATTCAAATAGGAGTTGGGATAGTTAAAGGTACCATATGAATGTTACGATAATAAAAGAGAGTGAAACTGGGAAGAAAGTCAAAATATCAGTTCAGAAGCAACTCTACAAACACAATAAGTAACTACGGATAATTGTAGGCGAGGAAGGACATCAAAAATTTTATTGAGTATACGATGTAATAAGCTCGCAGCTTTACAAGAGTCAGAGGGTCCTCCCTAAGTACTACAGTGAAAGATTAACTAAGGAAATGATCTTGTAACAACAGTTTCACAACAACATTATACATCCTCCATAAGAAAGAGGAACCTACCGTGGCTAGTGAACGGGAAGTAAAATCAAAAGCAACATTCGAAGATCATATGAGTTGTACGAAAATTCCGGCATACGTGAGATCTAAGATAAGCTAACTATGCACCCGCCAAGGGGGAAGAAAGACTAGGAAAGGTAATGGCTTACATTTAAAGAAAACTAAGAAGGAACGAAAGAATCATTCGATCAATGATCCAGAGTTGGTTACATTATGAACGCACTTAAGAGTTCGGAGTATTATCCATGAAGCATATATGTTGACAATCATACAGCGGCAGAAGATTCCAGTATAAGTTAAAAGAAGGAATTGAGCCCAGGTTATAGATAAAGGAATGAATTGTTATAAGATTATATCATGGATATTCCATAGCGTCCATGGAGGGCTAAAATAATAACTAATACCATGAGCCACAGACTGGAAGATAACTTACGACATCATAAAGGTCGATCAGAAGAAGGAGGAAACTAAAGAGTTACATCAACGAAGTAAATTAGGAATCCGATTATTGGACCCAGAAATTGTAGAAATCATGATTGAGAATATTGCAGGATCACTCTTAATATCAGAGGTACAAGAGAGGGACTACAACAACCATATTCTATAACAGCCCTACGATAAAGCCAGTTAGAAAAGTACAAGCCTCATAAGAAGTCAGTATGAAGTTCCCTCCAGATTGTGTACGCACAGTGTTGTAATAAGAGCTTCAAGCTATGGCTGTGAGTCATACCTATGTGGAAGGAAGGTTATGAAAGAGATAGAATAATGCGAGGAAATATTTTAAGGTAAGTAAGGAAAATTTTGAACAACGTACAAGATACTCAAATGCAGAAGGCTATGAATAGTCCATACTGCGGATAAGAGGCTAGAAGCGCGGGGATTCAGTATACAGGAATGATAGCAGCATCGTTAGTAGCATATCTTCCAGCCTATGGTCTAGGTATCGAAAGTCCTAACTAAGAGAATAAAGAAGAGCTAGATATGATGTGATGTCTCTCTTGACGTTCCCAAAATGACATAAGGAAATCTGTGGTGCAAGCAAGTTGAAAGGTTGTAAGTAATATAAATAGATATGTGTAGGTTGCAAGCTATAACAAAATGGATAAATCCTCAGGATTAAGCCCATGAAAACAAGCAGAGCATGGTTTGTATAAGTTATACAAAGCTCACTATACCCTGAATGAACTAAAAGAAGTCTAAGACTAATAACATTTAGAAGAGATGGAATGCTGCCCCGTTAATAGAATGAGGGTGTAAATGTTATAGACAAAGGATGATGTTTGGGCTTTCGATTGAGTAATGATCTGACAAAGAAAAGAAAGGGATCTCATGAATTGGATAGGATTAAAATACCCACGCAAGGTGAATCACATTGGGATGCTGTGAGATACGGTTATGAAAGCAGGGTATCGCCCCAGGTGGATCAATCTAATCATTTCAGATGTTCCCTGATAAAACATGAATCGTAGCGGCAATATTACTCAAAAGGTTAAGTTATCAGGGGTGGATTATGGATCAAATTGAGGTGAATCAACAATGGATGGATAAAAGTTATAAAGTATGAGAGGAGATTAGGCCATCATTATTAAGATGAACAATAATGTGGAAGCATTAGAAGACATAGATTTATACTTATGGGATAAGCAATGAAAGTAACCGGGGATTTAGTAGTAGACCTCAGTAATGAGAAATCGAGGTAAGAGTTATGGTATAGTATGACCTACATAGATGCAGTAACGTCATACGAATGGATATCAAGGTCTATGAAATAAGATATAGCAATATTCGCAAGTTCGTCAAAATACCAAGCGCAGTACTTCAGGATTGGCTAAAAGTTGGAGGAAAAAGGAGAGGAGAGTCGCATAGGCACACTTAGAAGGTCAGTATCGTAAAAGCTCCATGATGGAAGGTAGCAACAATTACGAGATTGGAAGGAATTCAATCGCAAGTCATGGCGTGGGAAAGAGGCCTAAAGGTGGGGATGCCCTGAACTTTGGATTTATTCACAGAACAACTGCCTAAATGGCAAGGAGAGTATTAAGGTATCCACAAGAACTATAAGTTATGAAAATGATAAGAGCATCAGTCAACATTCGAGGACGAATGTTCCAAAAGGGGGAATGATGTTACGCCCCGCAATATTACGTCGACATTACGACCCGCAATACTACATTACGATAATGTAACGCTTCACAACATTAAAATACGACGATGTTTTACCCTGTAGTATTGTACGTTGAATTTATTGTAAGCTAATTAACATTAGCCCAAGGAAAAGATTATTTGGAAATTATAAGGATTATGCTATTTCAAACAAGTGATGAGTAAATTCGTGAAGGTGAGAAGGGAAGCAAGTCAAAGAAAATGAATTTTCGTCCAACTTTGGCATGTTGGGATAAAATTCGGGCCGAGCATTAATACCCGGTATTTATGAACTAGTATCATACAAGGTAGCACATGGCCATGATAGTAAGGTGTATAAAGTATATTGAAAGTGAGTAGTATTTTAAGTAATTTGAGATAATTCTTAATTATGTGGATAATTGGTTAATTATTAGATTAGTGAATATTAATAAATTAATTAAGATATTTGGTGAATAATATTAAGGGGACACTACCCCCAATATGGCATCCATATAAGTGACTCTTTAAGTCACAATTCAAGGTGGCATGGTTTGAGAATTTTGTAGATTAGTCATCACTAAAGTGATCCTTTAAAACCTATTCATCAACTAATTCAATTCTTTTTTAGGATAGAAGACAATAGGGATTGAGAGCGAAGTAATCTTGGATTATTGAGGTGTTTCAACACTAGATTCAATAGTAGAGCAAAAAAAAATAGTAATAGTGGTTCATAAATGGATATTTGAGAATGCAATAATTTGTGATCTTAAAGAAGTGTTTACTATGGGGCAAAAGTTGGTTTTGGTACTAAACTTGATAATACAAAAAAAAAGCTCTATTCTGCCAATGCCAAGTTCATACGGCTAGCATTTTAGAGATATTCAGAGGTTGTATTTACAAAACATGTACACAATACAAATTCACATATAATACAAAGTCTAGCGCCACCTTTTCTGATACTTTTTGAGTGCTCGAGAATCGGTTCAGGTATGTTAAGGCTATCCCTTCTTTCTTTTGACATGGTCCAAATTATACTGAAAAAACGAGCAAATACACAGTTTCTATAAATTATTCTATTCATAGAAATAGTAGGGTTATCTATATTCTTGATTCCCCATGAGAATTATTATTATCTTCTGTTCATGGTTCTCGAAAATACATATGTTGGTAAAGTTTATTTCATGATATTAATCAGAGGAATAATGTCCTTATGACGTACCGAGAGATTTTATTGACGTATTTCATATGCATTTACATATGCACATTGACCCATGACCAGATGGCATTATATACGCGTATGTATGTAAATATATGTATATGGGATATGGGAAAAGGTTACGGCGTTATATACGCACCACCACCTGATCAGCTGGTATACGATGATGATTTTGCCCATAGTGGCCGATATGATATGATGGGATGCCCTCATAGGCTGATGATGTTATGAAACATGTACCTATGCACGACATGACATTCATATGCATATGCATGACGCTAAAAGTAATTTATGATTTACAAAGCTATTCAGGCTTACAGGTTGAGTCATGTGCTTTATATTTCTTCCATGTCTCTTATGTACTTATTTATGTGCCTTACATAGTCAGTACATTTTTCGTACTAACGTCCCTTTTACCTGGGGATGCTGCGTTTTATGCCCGCAGGTCCCCATAGACAGGTCGAGAGCCCTCCTAGTAGGCTATCAGCTCAACGGAAGATGTTGGTGCGCTCCATTTGCTTCGGGGTCGCTTGTTTGGTTAGTATGATTTAGACGGGTATTTTTTGGTATGGCGGAACTCTATCCCGACCTTTATGACATTTATGTACTCTTAGAGGCTTGTAGACATATGTCATATACGTGGAATATTGTACGGCCTTGTTGGCCTATGTTTTGAGTTTAGAAATGATTATGTTGGCCTATTAGGCCCGTATGTCACGGGTATATGATGATGTAATAAGAATAATATGTTACGTTGGTACTCGGTCGAGTAAGGCACCGGGTGCCCGTCGCGGCCCATCGGTTTGGGTCGTGACAAATTCAGTCTAGTTGGGCAAGGATCTATCTTATGTTGAGGAGCCATTAGCCATTTTGGAGAGGCAGGTCAGAAAGCTCAGGTCAAAGAATATTGCATCAGTAAAAGTTCAGTGGAGGGGTCATCCGGTCGAGGAGGCGACTTGGGAAACCGAGCCGGATATGCGCATCCAGTACCCTCATCTTTTCACAGCTTCAAGTATGTCTTCATAATCGTTCGAGGACGAATAGTTTTCTGAAGAAGGGGGGAATGTAACGACCCGACCGGTCGTTTTGAGAGTTTGATCCCTGAACCCCTAATAACTGCTTTCCCCATGTTTTTTCTGCTATTGGGACTTGCCGGAGTGATTAGTTATGAAATTCAGATAGTTTTGGGACACATAGTCCCCAATTATGAGTTTAAGCCTTAAAAATCGGACCGTAGTCAGAACAGTATGAAGACGGATCTGGAATGGAATTTTTTCGACTTTGTTATCTCCATTGAGTGATTTTGGGGTTATGAGCACATCCGGAATATGTTTTCGAGGTCTGTAGTAGATTTAGGCTTGAATTGGAAAAAGGTAAATTTTCGGCGATTTCGGCCGATAGGTAAAATTTTGATATCGAGGTCAGAATGGAATTTCGAGAGTATTTGTGACCTGTGTGTCAAATTTGACGTTATTCGGACTAGTTTTGACGTGTTTCGGCATCGTTTGTGGATTTTGAAAAAATGCTAAGTTCCTAGGCTTGAATTCATGTTAAATTCGTGTTTTTGGTGTTATGTGATGTGGTTTGAAGGCGCGACTAAGTTCGAATGAGGTTATAGGATTGGTTGTTAATTTTGGTTGAGGTCCCTGGGGCCTCAAGTGTATTTCGGATGCTCAACGGATGAGAATTTGGACTTAGGCAAATCTGATGTGGGCTGTTTCTGGTGTTTTCGCACATGCGAATGTTGGACCGCAGATGCGGCGCCGCAGAAGCGGTTTGGAAACCGCAGATGCGGTCTAAGGCATTTGGGGAGTTGGTCGCAGATGCGGCCCAAGGACAGTAGAAGCAGAACTGCATCTACGAGTAAATGGGCGCAGGTGAGGAATTTGGCCGTTTAATTCCGCAGATGCGGAACCCCAGCCGCACAAGCGAACCACAGGTGCGGTGGACCCCTCGCAGAAGCGGAAATCTTTGGTCAGAAATATGAAAAATTGAGGGTTTGAGTTCATAACTTCTAAAATCAATTTGGAGCTCGGGAATAGGCGATTTTGCGAGGATTTTGAAGAGGATATCAGTAGGTAACAATTCCTAATCCTATTTCATTTGTATTTAATCCATCTATAGGAAGTTCTTCAATCTGATCAAGGGATTTGAGTGGAAAAATAGGAAAATGGGAGAAAAGTTCCCTCATTGAAAATCCGAGAATTTAATGGGATTTTGATGTTGGATTTTGATGATTTTTGTTCGACTGTGTTCGTGAGTGAGCGAGTGTTCATAATTTGTAAATTTTACCCGATTCAGAGACGTGGGCCCAGGATACTTTTTGGGGAGATTTTCCTAATTTCGCGTTTTACCTTCGAATTGATTAGTTAAATTAGTTACTTAAAGTTATAATTACATTTTGCAATTAATTTGAATAGATTTGGGTCATTTGGAGCCGAGTAATCGTGGCAAGAGCGCGATATCGAGTTGATTTGAGCAGTTTGGTAAGTGGCTTGCCTAACTCTGTGTTGCGACTTACGCTTCGGATGTTTTGACATTAATTGTTGTGTGGGCGCCGTGTACGTGAGGTGACGAGTACGTACACGGGCCATTATTGCAAAAATCCATTTTTCCTTCAAAAGTTATAAATTGTTTTTCTCCTATTACATTGCTATAATGTGTTAAATTGTTTAACTTAGATTAGGAAAGCATTCTCACATGTTTAATATTAAATTGCCCACTTGACACTCTGTGCCCCATGCTTAGTTAGCTTACTGTTTTCCTTACATGTGATTATATGAACTGTATGAATTGACGTCTTATCTATCATTCATTTTGCATCGCATATTTATATTGGGACTACAGACGTATTCCGGGAGATTCCATGTACTGCATATTTAAATTAGGACTACGGACGTATTCCAAGAGATCCCCCCAGCACTGCATATTTATTTTGGGACTATGGACGTATTCCGGGAGATCCCCCTGTACTGGATAATCATTTGGAACTACCGGACGGTATCTCGGGAGATTCCACCTTGTGTTACATTGTTCTGAGCCGAGGGCTCTCTTTACTGTTAAATTTTCAAATATTTTTTTTTAACTATTTACTGTATAAATTACTTATCTTTCGAACTGCTTTACATTGATTTTTTTTAATCCAGTAGAGCCTTAACCTGACCTCGTCACTACTTGACCGGATTTAGGCTTGGCACTTACTGGGTAACAAATGTGGTGTACTCATTCCCTCTACCCAAATGTGGTGTACTCATTCCCTTTCCTGCACATGTTTTTGTGTGCAGATCTAGGTACGAGTTATCAGCCTCGTGGCTAGTCGTTGCTGCTGATTTCTAGTAGATCGTAGGTATTTCTGCCGCGTCCGCAGAATCCTCGAGTCCCCTTCTATTCTATCTTTTAGAGTTCTCCTATGTACATTTCCAGTTTTGTTTAGAGCTACAGTAGTGTTAGCAGCTTGTGACTATATTGTGACATTCCGGGTCTTTGGGATTTATATTTTGTACATGCCGAGCGCCATCGTTATGATTATTCAGATTATATCCTTAATTTATTTATTTATCGTATTTTTAATTATGTTTTATCCGCAAATTAGGCTTACCTAGTCGTAGAGACTAGGTTCCGTCACAATACCTTTCGGAGGGTAAATAGGGTCGTGACATATGCGCATTTGGAAGGAAACACCTTCTTTTCCTTACGTAATTCAACCACCTCCCAAGTCTTGTTAGCTTCTAGGGCCTCAAATATTTTGGCCATTGCTTCTTGCCAACCTGGGTGTACAATAGCTTGATTGTAGGTACTAGGTTTTGTAATATGGGAAATGGTGTTTAGTAGATCTTGATTAGTGGCGGAAAGGGCAGTGAAAGGTGGAACATTAGGAGTTAAAGTGTCACGACCCCAAAACCAACTCGGTCGTGATGGTGCTTATCGTGGAACTAGGCAAGCCTACGCTCTTAACCAATTCGATTTCTATCATAACAATATTTAAATATTACCCTTTTTCACCAGAGGAAAAATTGAAATAATAGATAAAATCAAACCCAAAATACTATAAGAAGAGAAATTCCAAAATCTGGTGCTACTAAGCCATGACACATGCTACAACTGTGCCAAAATACATCAAGACAACAATTGTCTTAGATATAACTAACAAAATACGCAAAAGAAGATACGGAAGGAGAAAGGCGGGTCTGCGATCGCCAAGCAGCTACCTCGCTCTCTCCGAAGATGAACCGCAGCAAATGATTAACTTGCACTATCGTGACCTGGGATACCTGAATCTACACATAAGGTGCAGGAGGTAACGCGAGTACACCAACTCAGTAAGTAACAAGCCCAAACTTTGGGTTGATAGGTAGTGACGGAATAAACCTCCACATTTATGGCAAAATCAATGTACAGAAATTAGGCATGCTTTCAGTTAACTAGACAGCTCAAAGTGACAAAATAAGTACAGTCCCAAACAGTTTAACATATGTAACTCAACATATTCTGCATGCCAATGCAGCAACAATATGAAATGCACAATGTGCTCTCACTCTCCAACACTCGTCCACTCAGTACTGTATATGGCTCGCATGGCCCAGGGAAGATCCATACCAGAATATATACACATCAAACCGAAGTCACTCAGTACTGAGGAAGGCTGAACAACCCTATGGAGAAGATCCATCTCTAGATAATGATACGCCTCACAACCACTCATTACTGTATATAGCTCAACGACTCAGGGAAGATCCATCCCAGAATACGTATACACATCACTGGCATCAGTCGCTCAGTACCAAGGAAACAGGCCAATCCAGCCTCATGGAGATGATCCATCTCCAAATATAAACACTTCGGACAAGATCCATGTCCAGGGAAGATCCATCCCTCAAATATCACAGCGCTTACTGGGGGTGTGTTACGGACTCCGGAAAGGCTCCTATAGCCCAAGAGCTAACATAAGCCAGATCCAGGCATAATCAATATAACATGATGCAATGTGCAGCCCGATTCCATATATGTCACTCAATATCAGGCTCTCGGCCTCACTCGGTCATCACTCTCCAGTCTCGCTCACATAGGCTTACAGTGCATGAATTAACCCGAATCAATGATATATTGTGCAAAATAATAATTACTGAGACTAAGACATGATATGATATGCAATGACATGACTGAATATATAATATCAATGAAACACATGAGATGACAGTGATAAACGACCACTCAGGTCTCGACAGCATCGACGTGAAGCCTTAACATAATATCTATCATGATTTCTAGCATGTTTGCATTAAGACGACCGCTCGGGTCTTAACAGTATCGGTGTGAAGCCTTAATGTAGTAGTTAGCATGCTCACATTAGTCACTTCGACAGAAGCACAAATATCAACAAGAAAGAACCAATAAACGGTGCCATGGAATGAACTAGGTCACAAGTCTCACGGTGCACGTCTGCACACCCGTCACTTGGAATGTGCGTCACCAAATTCTAACCACATAACACATAGTTTGGGGTTTCGAACCCACATAACCATGTTTTGAAGCATTACTTACCTCAATCAATCCAAAACACTAATCCACAATGCCCTTGACACTCGACTCGGCCTCAAATCGCCCCGAATCTAACCAAAATCAGTATTATATCATTAATATATGCAAAAGGGACGAAGCACTCATCAAAATTATCAAATTACATCAGTAACCCCGAAATTGGACAAACTCGGCCCCCGGGCCCACGTCTCGAAATTCGACAAAAATTACAAAACTAAAATCCTTATTCACTCACGAGTCTATACATACCAAATTCATCAAAATCCGATCTCATAAGACTCCTCAAATCCCCAAATCAAACCTTCAAATTTCCAAGCCCTAACCCCTCAATTTCATCCCTAATCTTAACAATTCACATGCTTAATCAACTGAAAAATTACCATAATCACGAGTATTAGGCTCAAGTAACTTACCTCACCGAAAATCCTTGAATCTCTCTTCAAAAATCACCCCAAAAGCTCCAAAGCCATCTTCAAAAATGGTGGAAATAAGAAAATTTTGTGAAGGGGACTTTTTATACCATTATGCCCAGCACTTTCGCACATGCGGCCCAATTCATGCACCTGCGGTCCAAACGCCGCATCGGCGCAATTCACTTAAATCCCCTGCATCTACGCCCCAGTCCTCGCACCTGCGGGATCGCAGGTGCGGTCCAAATTTTGCTCCTATGATCTTTCTCTGCTTCTGTAGTCTATATCCGCTTCTGCGGACCTCGAACCTACGGTCCCCAATCCACAAGTGCAAATTAACAGAAGCAGAAGCTACAGCTGCTCAAACAAATTTTCAAACTCTCCGATAACTATTTGATACCATCCTGAGCCCCTCGGGACCTCAACCAAATATACCAATACGTTACATAACATCCCACGAACTTAGTCGAACCTTCGGAATAACCAAAACAACATCAAAACACCGAATTACCCTGAAATTCAAGTCTAAGGATTTCTAAACTTCCAAAATTCGCCAACGATGATGAAACCAACCAAACCACATCTGAATGACCTGAAATTTTTCACGCACACCACAAACAACACTACGAACCTATTCCAACTTCTAGAATTCCATTCTGACCCCAATATTTAATTTTCCATTGCCGACCGGAATTGCCACATCCAATTTCGTCATTTCAAGCCTAATTCTACCACGAACCTCCGAATAACATTCTGAACACACTCCTAAGTCCAAAATCACCTAACGAAACTATCTGAACCATGAAAACCAAATTTCGAGCTCGTTTACCCATAAGTCAACTTCTGGTTGACTTTTCCAATTAAATAACCAACTTAAGAGACTAAGTGTCTCATTTCTCTCCAAAATCACTCTGAACCCGAGCCATCCAACCTAACACAACATAATAGAGCTGAACTACATATAATGAAGCAGAAACGGGGAAAACGGGGCTAAAACTTTCGGACCGATCGGGTCATTACATTCTCCCCCACTTAAACATACGTTCCTCCTCGAACGTGCCCAGAGTTGTTCCAAAAACCATCAAAATTATCGTGTAATTCCTACCATGCACATACCCGGGGGTGATCCCACGTCACCCTGTCCCACAATGATCTGATAACACAACACATTCAAATTTCTCTCCGTCCAACCTAACCCATAAGTCTTAGAATCCAAATTTCCGCCTCCGAACTTATCTACAAGATCAGAATCACGCACCCACACACTCTACATGTCTGAACAAGATGTATCCAACCAGAGTCATAATTCAAGATGAAACCACATGATATCCCACCTATCTCGAACACTCATAATGATAAGTTCAAATCACAGCAGATGCCCAAGCCACCCAATGCCTGTAATAAACCTGTTATCAAACATAGACCCGTTCTAACACCTACAAATACTGCCAAGGAAGAAGAAACACACAGAACTCCATAACCATTTGTCAGATTATCATGTGATGGAACTCCCCCTCTTCGATAGGAGATAAAGCAAAATTTCTAAGCCGATTAGCATCAATATCCTCCCGCATATGCTGCAAACAGATCCGATAGCACCCCTTCTAGGTCCGTCGACCTCATCTCATCCACCATAACCGCTCTAGCGACATGACATATCCATACAGCTTAAAGCCATAACCTGTGCAGTCCATGCACAAATAGGCAACATACCAAATGAACTCAAACTTGATAAATGACATCAAACAAGGACACTGCCCTGCAAGATCCATGGGTATCACCCCTAACGCAAACCAGGAATTCCCACACACCGCACACCCAAAACACGTGAATCTAACACACAAGAGTCATATTTTAACATACCCTGCTGCAATACGTGAACCCATCTGAATGCTAGTCCATATTATATACCTCAATCTGTCTTGCTCAAAACTCAAAAACCACGCGAAACCCGATATCAAGTACTCAAAGTGCATCACCATAACCACGGAAAGTCGGACGCTACCATGCCATACGAACGTGAAAGAACACAACCAATACGTCACAATCCTACAATAACCAACTACTTTACCTTACTCAAACCCCGCTATAAGACCACAACAAAACCGCACCATGCGTGCCTAAAACCAATGAATCGCCGCTCCCCGAAGCAGGGATGGGTAACTCATAAATCATCCCCAGAACACAGATGAGCCCAACAACCACCAACTAGCATGCCCCTCACAATAGTACTACGGAGCCAATCAATCCGACTCGGTGCAAAATACCTATCCCTACTGTCCTACTAAGGAACCCCAAATCAATCCGGTCATACACAATAGACAAACGACCTTCCGAAGGTCCATAATGACTGAATCACAACACACACTAAGCTCTGACTAACCTCGGCTACGTCTCTACATACTTCAACTATGAAATCATCTACTCATCCGAGTTTCCAGTCTCCAAACCCTCCGAGCACATAAATCACCATGTCTGATCTCAACTTTGTCGCCTGCATGTCTAATACTTCCCCAATACATGATCATACCATGAGGGATACCCCCTACAATCCGTATATGTTACAAGGCCAAATTTGAATACCCGCAGCCGACCAACAAGGAGAGGACCGCCATGCCAATGAAGTATCCATAAATCAAAACACAATGCCTCTTCTGAAACTTATACCTTCACTGAGCCATATCTAAGAGTAACAACATCTATCTAATCATCTGAGATCGTCCATGCTACCTAAGAATTCAGAACCTTCCTTTCAAATTGCATCGTGACCTAGCACTTGCAAATCTCAATACTACGCCACACATCGCACCCATTATGCCACCTATGAACGATACTACTAACCTAAAATCCACTCTGAGTCGCAAGAAATTACATACCCAATTAATTAAGACTTCCCATTTGTATATTCTGGATAAAATTACAATATGCCACGTGCCCCACACACCAGTAGGAAATATAAATCTCAACTATGGTAGAGACCATCATGAACCCTCTTAAACCCATTATACTGAACTAACCCGCCAGGACTGAATTCCTCTAACTCAACTAAGCTACGCAGGCCGTCAAAACCCAAGAGAATCTCCACAAATCACACGTAGAACCTTACCACATCATAAGCACCCAAAGAATCGATCTTACTCATTACCATGCCGATCTAATCTACTACCAAGGTGTCCTATTTCTCCGAGTTCCTTCTGAGTTACCTTCTAATTGATTCTTCTCCTTGCCATAGTACTAAAACCTTCAACCAGAAATCACCACGCAAGACCCTAACACAGAACCACATCGCCCTAAGGCTCATAAACTTTCTCATAAACCGCTGAATATCTCTTAAGCACCCCAAAGTACCGCATCTCAAATACTGACTCAAAAGGGACTTTCTCTGAATTTAAGCTATTCTTCCCTTTCATGATACCGAAATATAGAATCCACAATGATATAGAAATATCACAATTCATGACGCCTTCCAATGAAAATCCCAATTTCCAGCCAAATACACATCTTGAAGATTCCCAATTACATATAAACCCTGAAACCATCAAGAACCATTCTTGAGAACCACCCACTCTACGTAATTCTTAATTAAACTGATCAAACAGGTCGAACGGCATGTACTCCGTTAACACACCAACACCCAAGGGAGTAACCCACACCCCTAAGCAACCAGGCAAATTCCTACTCCATAGGCACTACACCCTTTACAAATACAACTCAAACATTCAATAAAACCAAATTACCCATAGAGTATATTACAACCTGTATCCAAAAATTTCCATTACTCTAGTCATTCTCAAAATCCACCTCAGCAGGTTACAACGAATTCACCATCATACCTCGAACTGAAACCAATACATCACATAATCGTGCAACCAATTTATCGTTACCAGACTCCCCCACTTGGCTCAAAGCCATAGATCAAGACAAACAATAACTCATAATGCACATACGCTATCACCGGCACAATACCACAGTGAGATTCAACTAATTCCTTCATAAGTTCATTTAACACAAACCATCTAATATCTCAAATCATCTGCAAATATCGCATTCACCATTGAAATAGCCGTGCCAACTCCCACAGACGTTCTAAACTAGAATTCCAACATATATCATTTATTGGTAAAAGAGGACTTGCTACAAAACCACATAAGGAAAACGCAACCTCAGGACACAACGGGAGATAATCCCGCCTGCTTAGCCTCAAACTGATAACTCTCTATACCCTTCCTAAAATTCACGAGTATCATCTAGCAGTTCTTGGAGATTGTCTTGCTATTGCTATAGCTTTGCCTCCCCAAAAAGGTGGAAGAATAGAAATTTGGGTAATGAAAGAATACAATGTGAAAGAGTCTTGGACGAAGGAGTTCATAATTGGGGCTTATACACCAACTCCAAATTCTGTCACTCAACATTTGGTGAAAGTTGTATGCAGAAGAATGGAGAGCTCTTGCTTCAGTACGACGGTGGGAATTTGGTTTTATATGATCCTCAAAATGGTGTCTTTAGGACTCTAAAGTTCCAGGGAATGTCTTGTTATTCGCCGCTGACATATGTTCATGTGGGCTGCCTTAATTGGATTGATATCCAATCTGCTCGTCTTTTACAAAATTAGATCATCAATAAGCTTATCAGACTCCTTTCTTATTGAAAAGCTTGGTCATATATGTTCAGCACTTTGTTGTTTTGTTTCCTGAAATATTTCTTCTGTGTAATTACAAAAGATGGTTTTCAATGAGTGTTTTAAGATTATGTGATCTTTTGAATATCAGTGGTTCTTGATGTTAACCTTGAATATGTGATACACTCTTAATGGTAAATCTTTGCTTGTAGAAGTAGTAGATTTTATGCTTAATTACAGTTGCAGAAGAACAAGAAATTTGTTAGAAATTAGTCATATCGAAGACTAGCTGACTTAATATACCAAATCCTT
>ML316998.1:0-81133 GCA_005239505.1 Nicotiana paniculata | reverse complement strand
GATTGGGTAAGGGATTGGAAGAGTCGCCACCTAACGGATTAATGTGCGTTAGGGCACCTAGAGCAATTAACTCATAAACCAGTTTGCATCACCAGAGATTGGGTAAGGGATCAAATTACTTCGAGGGGAAGGTGCTAGGAACCTCTCGAGGTCCACGGTGGTGGGTCCCGACCGAACTTAAATTAAGAGAATTAGTCTAAAAGGGGAAGAAAACAATTTGGACAATACAAGTTACTTTAAACAGGATTAAAGGGGGTCCTAGGTTTTTTTAACCTATAGGATCATTCCATGCAATACTTTGTAATTCCCTAATTTGGGCTACTCATAGCATTAGCGCACGGGTTATCTTTTCCTTACTACGCAATTACTATCTTTAAGTTGTTACCTAAGTGTTCTAGTAGTTTCTAGCTCGTTCCTTATGCATGCACTACTCGTCCCTTACCTATGGCCTTGGAGGTATTATGACCTCTATTTAGGATGGTTCTAGACCAACCTATGTTACTTAAAATGAGAAATCTAGGAGACAAACAAAAGAAAAATAGGACTTTCAGATAAAGAACAAATAAGGGCTCACATTGACCTCCACACGTAGACAACAAAAGCACGCAATTGAATCAGCAACTTTGATAATTCGGAATCCTATAGGCAGGATATCTAGGTGAACAAAAACAGAATGTGAAGACAGTTTTATTAAAGCGAGCATTGAGACCTATTTGTTTGCCTACTGATTTTATTCAGCACAAATCTGCGCATTCCAGGCAGTAATATGCCACGACTTAGACCCAGAATCATTGTTAAGCTCTAAAGATATATTTCCTAAGTGATTGACAATATCGATTAAATTCAGAATCGACCAACGGGATCCTATTGGCATGATTTCTTACAGACCTATAAACATGGTTTCTAAGTGTAGTACTGATTTTAACTCATAAAGACAAGTTTTTATTCCTTTTCAAAATCCTATAGGCATGCTTTCTAATTGTTGAATTGATTTAAACCCCTATAGGCATGATTTCTAAGTTTGAAACTGATTTCACCCTATATGCATGATATATATTAGCTTTAAATCATATAGGCATGATCTATAGGTTGAAACTAATTTTTTTATTTTCTATAGACATAATATCTATTAATTGTATCTGGACAGGAATTAAACAGATTTCCAGATAATCAACTCAAACAAACAAAGATCCTATAGACATGGTCACTAATGCACGTTTGGTTGAAAATATGTGTAGCTCCTATGAACAAGATTTCCAATGCAGAATTAAACGGAGAATCCAATGAGCAGGATCTCTCGTGTGCAAATGCAAAAGTACAGAATCAAAACAATAAGGAAAATCCTATAGGCAGGATCTCTAAACACATTCTAGTACTCACGTAATTCAATCAACGAATTAAATCCAATAGGCAGGATTTCTACCTAGTATTTTTGACAAGAGATATAAGAAAAAACCCCATCTTTTACTAATTAACCCCAAATCTGTTATTATAGAGATTATTACAGCCCATAATGAATTACACAATAGTAACAATTACACTATAAGGATCCTCCACAGGCCCAATCTAAACCCGGAAACGGGGTCTTCAATCACAACAATGTTGGAGCATAGTAGTGATCCATCCATGGCACATTAAAATCAGGCTTCCAGTGTGTCAAAGTTCCCAAGGGCCTTAGGGACCCAGGGCAACGCTCACACCAGAACCATATTCAGAAAGATGACTCATAAAAGATTGGAAAACCAGCCCCAATGTGTCATAGTTCAAAGGAATCTCAAGGACCCTAGGCAGTGCTCACACTAGGGGTGATGAGAACCTAAATGACTAAGAGTAGGAGTTTTAAAACTAGTACATAAAGGGGAAAGGGAGGAAGGTTTTAAAACAATTCAATTTTCAGAAGAAAGAAAGTTCAGAACATAGAGTTGCAGGCAGAACTGTACCAAGAAACAAAGTTCATGTTCATCACATAGTTTAAACAAATCGACATCTGATTAGGCGAAATATTCCTGCTAGTATTTAAAACAATTATGGCTTAAACACATAGGAAGAAACACTTGAATTAAACAGACAGGACACATGAATTAAGCCACAAACATATTTGGTTACATGCTTAAAGTATCTTGCAAAGTTCAGAACAAGAAACAGACTAAACCTAAAACTAACTTAGGAAAGGGTTCACATGATTGAAATAACTTAAGTTAACATTGTTACTAGATAGGATCATGTACTCATATAAAAGACATAATTATGTTGAGGAATGAAACAGACTAATCGAACAAGGGATGTAGAATGGAATTGTAAAAGTTAGGGCATACCAGTTGAGAAGAAAGCAAGTAAGGTGAAATAGCAGTTAAATTCTAGAGTAATTTGGCCTTGGCTTTCAGCCGGCCAAATAATAGCAACTTAGCACAGAAAATCAGAGCAAGAGAGAACAAAGAGAGCTTAAGCTTTTTGTAAGAATACGAGAGTTCGAGCCCTCCTAAAGATAATGAGGAGGGGGTTTAAATAGCACTCAATGAAGTAGACAAATAAGGTAATGAATTAGTCCTACACAAATGAGCTATGAGAATAAATTAACAATCAATTAGAGTCGGAATAAATCAATTAACAGGACAGAATAACATAAAATCAGGCTAGTACCACTTAATTTAAGGAAACCATTATATGGAATCAATCAGTGGTCAAGTACTAGATTAAATAAGGTAAGGAAATAATCCCAGAATCAACTAGAAATCGGCTTCAATTAACAGAACATAAAAATCAGGCCAGTACTATTTAGGTTAAGGGAAGTAGAACAAGTTAACAATCAAATGATTGACCAAATAAGGGAAGAATAGGTAAATCGAATAAGTAAACACCAATACTATACAAAAGAGGAAGAATGATTTCAAACCTTAATTTGTAGTAAGTGAAAGCAATTAGCAATTAACGCCAAAGTTAAAGACAAACAGGCAGAAACATTAAAGGAACAATTAAATAATCGGAACCCTAAGAAAATAAGGCAGAAAAAGGCATATAGGCGGAACTAATTAAAGTAAGTAAAATCGGTCAAAAAGGAAAACCATTAAAGGTTGAAACATTTTTTTGGCAAAAGTCTGTTAAAAATCAAAATCCTAATTCTAGGTAAACAAGATCGGTCAGAAATAATAATAGAAAAAGACTATAAAATATAGTGATAGAAGTACTGAAATTTTAAAGGAGCAATACCAAAACAAACATAAAAATTGTCTCAGATCTGGAAAGATCTGAACCCTAAGTTTAGGTTAAGCAACAGATTCAACCAAAAATAGCCAGATTCAGGAGTTATAGAGCAAATATAGACGAATAGTAGTACAAAAAATAGCAGAATTTGAATCAAATCTGGTTTGAACCAGAAATTCGAAACCCCAACTGAAAAATACGAAAAAGATTTATACTCACAGATTTTGGGATGAACATAGACGGAATAATCTAAATATGAGAGACTTTGAACCAAATCTGGTTCGAGTCTCTTGAAATAATCTTGCCTTTTGAGGCAAACAGGTCAAGTAACATCAAGATCGGGTAGCCAGTAGGGAAACAAAGCCAAATAAAGCAGGGAATCAAGAGGAGATCCCATGAATCAGATGGAAAGTGTGACGGCGAGCTAGGGTTTGAGGGGGTGAGAGAGAGGAGAGGACAGGAGAGGAGAATATCAGAATACGACGGGATTGGGGGGGGGGGAATGAAATAGGGTTTAGGGTGTTTTGTTAACTAAAAGGGGGCGGAGGATTAGGGGTCGTTGATCTTCTAAGATCAACGACTAGGATTAGATTTTATCAGCCGGGCAGGTTATTTGGACGGGTATGGGTTTGGATAATCTGTTTAGTGTATTGGATATTGGGTTATTGGGCTGGTTAGGGTATTGGGTTGGGTAGGTCCGAAAATTAATTAGAAAAGGGCTATGTTTTAAATACTCAATTAAACTAATAAAATAATTAAAATAATTAATAAATGATAAAAATGTCATTTGTATATAAAAATGATTTACAACAATTATCTAATAATATAAAAATATAAAAAGTCATTTTCTATGTAAATGATGTACTTTTGCATATATGGACTATTATTGCAAAACTATTGCAATTGTAGCCTAAAAATACAAATATATTTATACGTAAAATGATTAAGGCTCAATATGAATATAAATGATAAAAATTAAGTAATAAATCATCATAAAATTATTTGTGATGCAATTAGTAATTATTTAGATAATAAAATGCCGGAATAAATTGATTAAAAATTCTTAAAAATTATAGAAAATTATGAAAAAATATTTGTTGATGCTCATGCACTATCTTGAAAGTATATATGTATTTTTAAAATATATATGGGAAAAATTGGGTATCAACACTCGTGATCGAACTTGTACCGAGGGTCCAATCGAGGACGAGTTTCACTGTTCAATTTAAGATCAAGCTTGGTCATTACATTGTGATTGATTTGATCATTTATTTTATCTTTAAGTCATTTACTTGTTATTCTTAATTATTCGTATTGAATTAAACCATGTATCCTTTAAACCGCGTACAAATTTAATTGTTACTCATTTTTGGAATATATATATATATAGCGTCCACCACCAGCCTCCAAAAAACAAAAACAGAGGGAAAGAGGGATAATTTATTTAATAAACATGACTTTTAAATAATCAAATATCAGTTTCATACCCAAAATACATCAAATTGCACCGACTAAAAACATAAAATTGCACTAAGGGGTGGTTTAGTAGTGTGAATAAAAATAGTACTAAATAGAGTGTCTTGATAATAGTAATACTGGAGTTAGTTATGCCGAGATTATTGCTTATCTACTGTTTAGTTTTGTGTATTAAAAATAATACGCATTACATAGAGGTGTCTACATGCTTATCCATGTATTAAAATCATGATATTATTAATGCCATAGTTTACTATATATTAGTTATACATAGGATAATACAAAAATATGATATATAATTAATACATATATTTATACATAGGTTTAAAAAAATACTACCAAATAATATATCCTTTCAAACGACCCCTAAATATTACAGTTTCTCATGCTCCATTCAATATTTCTTATACATTAATTATGTCATATAAAAACACAACTAAACTCCATCAATGTGTTTTAAACCTTTGGCTCTGATGTTGATGTAAAGCAAAAATAGGTAGCCAAAATATATACTAAAAAGGTACAACTACAGTTGTAAACTTTTATCATGTGTGAAACCAAGAAATAGCAGTAGGTTTAAGTCACTCTTGCTTAACTTTCGTTAAAGCCTAAAGGCTAGTAAATTAATTCTTTTTCTTAGGGTTGGTACCACTTACTTGTCCTAAATTTTATAATTGATAGATAATCACAACTAGGGGTGGCAATTTGAGCCCAAACTCATTCAACCCGTTCATCCGTCAGAGATTAATGGATTGGGCTACAAATATTTTTGCTCATGGATCTATTTGAGTTGAGCCCAAGTTAATACATTATGCTGAAGTTTTTGTCTTTATAACTGGGGAACTTCAGCCCCATATGCTGAAGTTCCCCAGTTATAAAGACAAAACTTCAGCTCTAGGGCTGAAGTTCCCCAGTGTAACTGGGGGGGAACTTCAGCCCCGTATGCTGAAGTTTTTATTTTTATAACTGGAGAACTTCAATTAACACTTATATACAACAAATATAGTAACAATATTATTACCTTGTTCAAGCTGCTCGATTTTATCAAGGTTTTGCTCAACACTAATAGAATGTTTTAATTTTTCATTTCGAAGCCAATCTTGAAGACACACTAGAGCTTGCACTAATTTGGGAGTTAATGAACTCCTAAATGAATCAAGAAGACGCCCTCCTGTACTAAACGAACATTCGGATGCCACACTTGAAACAGGAGACGGTTGTCGCCTGTCTGGCGTCGGCTGGTGAAGTTAAGTCGATGAGGACGAGGACGAGGACGAGGAGACTGGAGAGTAGGCGTTAGCAAATAGGAATTAAGTTTGATTTTAGGGTTTCAGTTTGTTTAAGAATTAGGACTAGAGAGCGGAAGGGTTTTTGTGTTTTTGTTTTTGATATTTAATATATGATATATAATTATATATGATAAAAATAAATTTTATATTCTTAACGGGTTAACAGATTAGCCGTTAAAAAAATTGAATAATCCACCCCCAAACTGATAAGCCTCTAATTAAAAAATTCCAATTTGTTTCTCGTCCGTTAAACCGTTAATCCGATACTAGTAAGCCATTAAGCTTCGGTTCGGTTCGATTTTCGATTTTCGATTTCGGATCGGTTTTGAACACCCCTAGCCTAAATATCACCTTTTTTTTGTACTTTAAATTTTCTGTTTTTTATTTTTTGCACCACCTACCCACCCCTCTCCTACCACTACCCCCTCCCCCGGCGAAAACCCTAAAAAAATTATATTTTTATTTTCTATTTTTTTGTTTGTTTTTCTGCACCACACCGCCACCCGGCGCAAACCCCCACAAAAATTTTTTTTACTTTTTTTTGTATTTTTATTTTCTATTTTTTTTCCGCGCCACCCCACCCACCTTACCCCTACCCCCATACACCTCCCCCACNCCCCCCCCCCCAACAAAATATTTTTTAACTTAAACATTTTAAGGTAAAAGCCTTTTTTTTTGTAAGATGAGCATGGTTCTTAAATATGGGTCAAGTTGGGCGGGTTGGGCTATGACCCATTGTTTATCCCATCTTGACCCAGCCCATCTTAGGCGAAGTACACTTTGGACCAGGATGAGCATTTATTGATATAACCCATCTTGACCCGCCCAAATTCAGCTCAATCCGCTCATTTACTTCACAACTGCCTAGCTAGCTTTTTCCTAGAAATAACTCTCATTATGGCTAGGTGGCGCTAGGGCTAATCCTTATGTCATCGGACCAAGTCGAGCTACAAACACAAGTAGATAGACGGTGGGAAGAGGGTCGAATGTGTATGCTTTTTCAATCAATCTTCGGTCGCTCAGTACCATCATAGGTGCAAGTTGTTTCTTTTTTTTCTCTTATAAAATATCCGAAAAGAAGTTAGTTGTTACTATAAAAATCAATAATTTACAATTGACGCTGAGAAATTTGTCTCATCAGAAAGTTCAACTATAGATGTTGGATTGCGGTAACAAGATTAGAATATCTTGAAATTCATATAATTCTAGCAGAAAATTATGTTAATTTGAGTAGTAGTTGTCTCTATATGTGTGTTAGCGGTACACTCTTGGCTAATCGTTTAATTCACCAATTAGCATCTGGAGTAATAATTTACTTATAAATATGGCGAAATACATAAATTGTCCTCAACGGTCAGACAAGTACCTCAACTAACCTTTTTACTAGTTTAACACTTCAAGTAGCTATCAAATGTATCAAGTAAATACCCGACCTAGTCAGCCTATCTTGCGTGTCACACACAGTCTGAAACGCACGATTGCCTACCAAATTATGTTTTTTTTTTTGTTTTTAGAATTAATTTAAAATGGGCCCCAAAATTCCAACATCTTCTTCCAACCATTACAGTATCAGTTGGCCATTATCGCCACCACCGCGGCTGTCAAACCCACATTAGCAAAACAACATTTTTCATCGGATTAAAGCCAATCATTAATTCATGAATGAAATCTCAGTAGAATTACTTCATCCATCCAATTTTGAAACATTTGAAATCCGGTTGCTTGAATAAAAAAATCAACTAGACATCAATTCAATAAAAATTTACCCAAAAATTTAAAATACTCTACAAAGAATAATAATTGAAAACTCAAGTTCAGAATCAATGAAATAAGAGAGAAAGAAGACTGAAGACGAAAAGGCAGAGAGATAGAGGTCGTCGGAGCTGCCGAGCTTCGTCAATAAGGAAAAGCTCGGAAAGGTTAGGATGAAATTGGTTAGTTGTAGAATAAAGAAAAATTGGGATGAAAGAAAGAGGATGAAGAATAATATGTGTGCGTGATGTGTGGGGGGCGGGGGAAGAAGATGAATGGAGGAGTGGTCTCACGTTAGGTTAATAGGAAATTTTTTTTTTCTTTTTTTGTTTTAAATGTGTTTATTTTTTGTTAATTAAATTTATCAGATTTTTATGTACAATTTACAAGTGTCATTTTTTTATTGGTTAATTTGACAAACCATTGGCGAGTGTAACTCACGCATATGATCTGTTGGACTGGAGTGTTTATGAGGCTTATTTTTTACGGATTATAAGTGCCAAAATGATAAAAGGGTTCGTTGAGGTGCTTGTCTAATCATTGAGGACAACTTAAAGGGGCGGTTTATGTATTTCACCTATAAAAATTGGAGTAAAGTTTTCAATTTTAGCCTCGAGAAATTAAATGAAAAAAATGGACCTAAGTCTAACTCAATTCTAAAATCTAGCCTCATGAGAGGTAAGAAACAGCCAAAAATCATATAAGAAAGATCAAATATACACATCTCATTGGATGCGAGAACTCAAGATTCATCTCGCCCAGAATTGGACGGATAATATAAAATGAGAGCCCAACGTCAGGTAAACCATGAATTTGGATGAATTTGATTCTAATACCATGATTAAAATAAAATTTGCGGCAAGCTAATTAATAAAATAAAAATTATCGATGATAATATGAGGAAACCAATTTATCTATATCCCACAGTAAATACCTAGGACTCACAACATTCGATGACAAATGCTTCGGATAAGAAATACTTCCCTAAATACACAAAGAAACAAAATCCTATAGGACTATACATTTGTCTTTGGCCATAGATTTTATGTCACTTAATTAAAGCCTGCTGTGGGATTTGACTATTGGATGATATCTGATGAATTGGAAATATTAAGAGAGTTATAGCCTGTTTGGCCAGAGAGTTATAAATAGTAAGTGATTTTGGAAAGTATTCTCTACAAAACGGGCCAGGCAGACTCGATTCTAGAAATTTGGATGATGGTTCCATCTATATACGCTCAACAAGGAGCGATTTGCACCTTAGATTAAATTTTCAATCGATTGAACCCAACTAGGGTTTGATATTCTACATCCCCTCTACTGATTATGATTTTCATGTGATATTTTCGTTCTTTATTTGTGCTTATTTTATTATTTTCCATGTCTGTTCGTTCAATTTCAACACTCTATAAACCTCTCTCCTAATTCCCCTAAACGGACCTTAAGAACTACTGTTATTCTCTCACTTTTCACCTTCTATATTATTTCTGGTCTCTTGATTATGGCCGGCTGAAATCCAAGACCACCGGAATCTAACCTGTTAACCTCCCTAGTGTCATGATCCAATTTTCCCTCCGTTGGGTATCGTGATGGAACATAATCTTAAGGGCTAGGTAAGACTAATATCTTCTGAATGATAACAATAATAAAGTGACATCAAATAATTTCTGAAATGAAATTCTCTATACAATATACAACTTCATAAAACCAGTAGTACAAGTCATAAGCTCTACAGAGTTTACTACAACTTCTAAATACGATTGTTTGGAAATGAGTAAAAACATAGTGAATACAAAATAGGACGGTGACTCCGAAGTCTGCGAACGTAGCAGCAGGTTTACCTTGAATCTCCACAGCAACAATCTTGTTAGCTATTGATCAACTAGCTGCGTAATACTTGGATCTGCACAAAAATATATAGAAGTGTAGTATGAGGACACCACAACGGTATCCAGCAAGTATCAAGACTAACCGCAGTGGAGTAGTGATGGGGAACAGTCAAGACACCTACTTGACAAAACAACCTGAATAAATATGAGTACAGGAGCAACAAAGTATGATAACTACATGAAGACAACGCGGTATGGCTAACAACACAATAATTGCAATAAGAAAGGAAAAACATAAGTATCAGCAGAATACCAAAATAATGACACAGAAGGATGAACGAAAAAAAATTCCAAAATCTGACATCACAGATACAGAAAGGAAAAATAATAACTCAACAACAACGACCGTTTTCACATTAGGTTTTAGTAAATAAACACCACGAGGTACCAAACGTCGGGCTAATCACAACTCACAGGTCTCAATACCTGAACCCTAACACTTGGCATCATGTACCCTCATTACACCTCATAACCGCACTTCTAACTCGCGCGCCAAATAGATCCATTCTCACATAAAAGGCAAGTAAACAAGGGTATACATCTATATCGAACAATAACGAGGAAACCCCTCAACCGATAAGAGTGCTTAACTTCGTTTACGCTTATACAAGTGTCCTAACATAGTTCAAACCAGCTAGTAAACATAAGAAAAAGGAACGTACAACACGTAGTTTTCTCTCAACTTTCACAAGATAAGGCTCGCACAGGTAAGAATACCACTACACATATATCAATAACAAGAATGTCTTCAGGCCATCACAAGTCATCAAAATTCAATCCCCGACACAACCCACTTTGTCTCGCCACGTGTGCAATAGTAAAGTAAACGCCCGCCTTGTCTCGCCACACGTGCATAATAATGTTCCCACTTTGTCTCGCCACATGCGAAACCTACATATATTTATATCCCGACTTGTCACGCCGCATGTGCAAATATCAATAGTAACAAAAGCACAATAGAAACCTCGTGCGACCCCATATAAACAACCGCACGGCAGAAACATCGTGCATTAACACAAGTACAACAACAACAACAATAATAAAAAGTACGGTAAGTAAATCAACTCAAAAATTGATCACAAGAAACAGTAGAACTACTTCACAAGGAATAACCACAATAAGGAATACTAGGCATAACAAGAACAACTCAACAAGTAAGAAAATAATATGTAACCACAGTTTCACGATGTACGGTTCCACAACAAGAAACTAATACGAGTCAAATAATTCCAAATAAGGGTGAGTCCACTAAGGTATAGGATATCTAAGCTTCTTTTAAGTTTGGACAATTATGGGAGAGTTACAACCTATCCAACTAAAGGTACGCAGCAAGAAGATCACCATAAACTCAATTAAGGGAGAACATTTACACAAGGGATAACTACAACTTCAAATAAAGATAAGCAACTAGGGAAAAGATAACATGGCAATGGAAAAGATAACAATTTCAGTTAAGGCATATATGAATCAAGTAACAATAAGAGTGTATCGTGAATCAATTGATTCTAATTAAGCAGTTTAGGTAAAACTAGTAATTAAGGAACGTAATAACAAGAACAATTGCATATTCAATGAATACAAAGACCTAGGAACCCTAAAAGGCCAATTTCCGCAAATAAGTCCGAACACATACTTGTCACCTCGCGTACCCGGACTACAATCAACATAGAAGACTCAAAACCTAAGGGGTACTTCCCCTACACAAGGTTAGGCAAGATACTTACCTCAAAGAAGACAAACCGATACTCTAAAATGAATTTCTCAGGTGAAATGACCTCTGGACGGCTCAAATCTAACCAAAGTAACTTTAAAGCACAAATAAAGTTCATAAGAAACTATTCTGGATTAAAATTCTCAATCTTTATAAAAATCTAAAAATCGATCCCAAAAGTCGACCCCCGGGCGTGTACCTCGGAACCCGACAAATTTCACAAAACCCAAACACCTATTTCGATACGAGGTCACCCATACTGAAATTATCAAATTCCGATACCATTTTGTCCCTAAATTCATGATTTTTCATTTTGAAAACTTTCTTCAAAAACCACCATTTTTCTCAACTCAAAAAACAAACTAAATGGAAAAAATGAAGATAAAATCATGGAATATATGAAATTCTAGGTGAAGAACACTTACCCAATCGTTTTTCTTGAAAACCCCACAAAGAAGCTCCCAAAAACGAAGTCTAAAACTCAAAATATGAAGAAAATGGCCAAACCCTCGACTTAAATGATTCTGCCAGGATTTCCGCATCTGTGGACAAGTAGGCGAACCTGCGCACACGCATGTGTGACAAAGAGTCTGCATCTATGAACTCAGCTAGCTAGGCCTAGAACCGCATCTGTGGATATACAGCCGCACCAGCGGCACTGCAGAAGCGCAAGGGGGAAACGCAAAAGTGAGCTTCTTCGCAGGTGCGATCGATGGACCACAAAAATAGCCTTCGCACCTGTGTGTCGGCCTGTGCAGAAGAGAGCGAGCTCTTAGGCTTTCATGACCGCAAAAGCGGCCAGGCTCATGCAGAAGCGAAGTTTTACATGCGCTCCAAAGTGTCGCAGGTGCGAGACACCAGAAACAAACCTGTACAAAACCATGAAAGACATCTAAAACTCAACCGAAACACGATTGGGCCCGCGGGACCCTATCCAAGAATACTAACAAGTCCTATAACCTAACACGTACTCGCTCGGGGCCTCAAATCACATCAAAAAATGATGAAACTACGAATCACACCATGAATCGAGCTTATGAACTTCCAAATCTTCCAACTTCTAAAACTCATGATGAAACCTACCAAACCAACCCGGAATGACGTCAAATTTTGCAGACGAGTCTCAAATGACATGGCGGAGTTGTTCCAACTCTTGGAATCATATTCCGACCCCGATATCACCAAATTCGACTATTGATCAAATCTCTCCACTTTTGGAACTTCAACTTTTTCAGAAATGCATCAAATCACCCTACGGACCTCCAAAACCAAATCTGGATGCACGCCTAAGTCCAAAATTACCATAAAAAGATGATCAAGATTAAATGCCGCCGAACGTAACTTAAATTCTCAAAATGGAAATCGGGTCGTTACACCTAGTGCGAGCACTGCTCGGGGCTCACTAAAGCTCGTGTGAATATGACGCTCTAGGATATGGGTTTCCCACTGTTATCTTTCTTTTGTTGTCATTGCTGAGATTCTAAGTTACTCACTCTTTTGCTCTTTTATCTTCGCAATTGTACATTGTCTGTACCTAGAGTTTGGGCATGTTGTCCGTATGAAGTTCTCGGCCTGCTGAAGGCCCATTTTTTATTGGGTTAATATCTCTTTGGTCCTGATCTATTTATTAGGCTTGTAGTCGTTTTAGTTTGCAATATTTGAAACTTGTGCTCTTTTATTTTGGGACTATAATAATTTATAAACAAACAATTAGGGTTCTAGTGAAATTGGGGGAAACAAGTATATTCTAATTCTTGCATAAAAGGGTAAAAAACGTGTCTATAGGGTTTACATGGTCTATTTGATATTTTGTTCAGCATGCCTTATATGTTATTTAATGTAATGTGTTTTACAGCAATAGATAGCATGCCTATAGGAATCACGCACACACTTCACTTCACTTGTCAAAATATGCTACACTTTTTTCCATGTCTACTATTTAACGTTCTTAGATAACATGCCTATAGGATACAACAATGCAATACCTTTACTTATCTAGATACCATGACTATAGGGTTTTAACTTATTAATGAATTGCTTCATGGTGCTTTTATACTGATTCATTTAGATAGCATGCCTGGATAAAGTGTTTAAAAATCAATTCCAATTGCCAATTATTAGAAATCCTGCCCATAGAATGTTTATTGACGCTACTAATCCAGTTCTTTCAGATGACTTCACTGCCTTATTATGCAAAGCGATTATATATCATTTCTATAGGACTTGCAATGCTCTAGTTTGCCTATATGTTAGTCCAGAATTACATCATTACCTATATAATACTGGAGTCCAGAATCACATAGAAATCATGCCTATAGGACTTAACAATTCCAACATGTCTTAATGCCATCTGCTGCCTAACCAGAAATCTATTTGTGTGCTTTCATACTTATGTGTGGAGTTTACTTGAGCCTTTTATTGCAATTATATGCAGTCCTGTCTGTTTTTTATTGTCACCTAGTTTTATCATTTTGAGTACCTGAGTTGAGTCTAAAACTACCAAATAGTAGGTCCGAAGGTCCCAGACCACAGGCATGGGACGGGTAGTGTGCGCATAGGGTATGGCTTAGAATTGAATTAGAACGCCTTTAAGTAAACAACTTCAACATAGTAATCGGGTAGTAGGAGATGATAGTATGTTCCCGCTGAATAATATGAACAATCCATACCTAAAGGGAGCTGCGAAGTATTATTATCTATGTTGCACGAGGTGATCCTTTAGGCTAAAAAACTTAGGACCCCCCCCCCTTCGTTTATGTACTTGTTATCTATATTTAATCGTTGAGTATAGACCAATTTAGTTGTATCCTTGTAGACATTAAGACTAGTACCGATTCTCATATGTTTTAATAAGACTCTACAACCTCTGAAGTTCCCTTCTATTTATTTAATCGCCTAGCTTAATTGTATAATTCACATAGTCAAAAGTTTGGCTGGGACCCATAGTTGTGGACCTCGAAGTGTGCCTAACGCCTTCTCTTTGAGGTAATTTAAGCCCTTACAATATCTTTGGTGGCATTGACTAGCCAAATAGCGTTATTTATAAATAGGTTCCCTAACACACCTTAAATATTGTTAGGTGGCGACTCTTCTCTTTTAAAACCTCATTTTAAAAGAGTTATCACATGTCGAAGCTCACTTTCATGATAAAACAGGTGACAACACCGGGTGAAGCATCTCTCCCGGTTGATGAATCATTGGGACGTATCTTTGTCACACGTTGCATTTTCATACGAGGTCTTTCGCATCCTTCTCCATTTCATTCTAGTAGTATCCGGCTCTGATTAGCATCCGAACTAAGTATTTTGCCTCGAATGGTTCCCGTAAGTTCCCTCGTGGACTTCTCTCATGGCATATTTGGTCTCTCCCAAACCTAAGAATTTATCTAGTGGGTCGAAGAAGGACCTTCTGAACAATTTTCTTTTGACTAAGCTAAACCTGGCAGCTTTGGTGTGCAGAGCTCTCGATTCCTTGATATCCGATGGTAATTTTCCTATTTTCAGGTAGCCTATGTTTTTGTTTCTCCAATCCCAAGTCAAACTTGTCGAGTTTACTTAGGCAGAGGTGGATCCAGGATTTGGAGGTTTCGGGTGCCAAGCTAATCGATTTGATCAAATCGGGCATCAATTCGGGGTTTTCATCTTTTTTATTTATATAGACAAACGATCAACCAAAAAAGTATAATAACTATAACTAATTGACGCAATCATAAAACTTCCAACAGTAATATTAATATTATAAATATAAATCATCTATTCACAATTGTCCTCGGTGAGTTTTCATATTTTGAAAATGATCCATAATGACATCATTACTTACTTTTGTGAATACATCACGCTCTATGTAACAAACTAAACAATCATTTAAATATTGTTCACCCATGCTATTACACTCTTCGTTCTTTATCTGCTTCATGGATGAGAATGCTCTCTCCATAGTTGCAGTAGCAACAGGGTAAAATCAGAGTCAACTTCACAAGTAAATAAATATACGAATAAGTCTCCACAATATTTGCCTCAACAACGCTTTTGCCAAATCACTAATTCCTTGTAAGTTGGAGAACATAGGATTACCAGCCCGCATATGAACTATAAAAGTATCAAGTTGATAACTCAAGTCTCGAATCTGTACTTCATCAAACTCATTTGGGTAACATTTTTCTACAGTCGTTATTCTACCTTTATCAAAATTGGCAAAAGAATTGGCTGGATTCAAGATAGCCATCCCGACAAGCAAATCGCTACTCACTACATCAAAACGGCCATTAAGATCTTGAAGTTGCACATCAATTATAACATAAAAGATATCAACACACAAGTAGTGTGAATAACAAACACCGGAAGACTTGCGCTTCGACTTTCCAGGAAAATAAGATTCATCCATATTGGGAATCAACATGTCATGCATAACACAAAATGAGGAAACATCATCTAGTAAAGATTCCCATCCACTCTCTCATATCTCGCAATCTTTTCTTTGTGATGTTAAGAAACTCCATGGCATTAATAATATATTGATCCCTCCTTTGTAGGATCTTGTTAAACTCATTTGACATTGCCAAAACTTTCAACATCAAGTGAAGCATAAAATAAATTTGAATGTTGTTATCTTACTAAAAAGATATTTTTCTTGATTTCTTTCATTTGAGGTAGAACCTTCATATTTAATCACTTCAAGCACACGGCCAATAGATGAAAAAATAATAATAAAGTTATCTAATGTTTTGAAATGTGATCCCCAACTAGTGTCACCTGGTCTTTGAAGCCCGCATTCTTGATTTAGTCCTCGCCCAGTATGAACTTCACCGGACTCAAGTAATTGCTCCAACTTTTTAGCTCAAAGATGTCGAAGCAAATCTCTCCTCTTAAAAGATCCTCCGATGACATTCAACACGTTAGTAACATGTCAAAAGAAGTCTTCAACATAGAAATATTTTTTAGCAAAAGCTACAAGTGTTAATTGCAATTGATGCGCAAAGCAATGAATGTAATATACTCTGATGAACTATCTTTCATAATCGAAGTCTTGAGACCACTTATCTCCCCCTCATGTTACTAGCTCCATCATAACCTTGTCCACGTATTTGTGATGGACTTAGTGAGTGCTCCTAAAGTAAAGAGTAGATTGCTTCCTTCAATGAGCATGTTAATGTATCACTAACATGGACAAGACCAACAAATCGCTCTACCAGTTCACCATTCTTATCAACATAACGCAAAACAAGAGCTATCGGTTCTTTGTGAGAGATATATTTGGACTCATCAACTAATATACCAAAGTAATCTCAATTCAAGTCTCCAATTATAGCCTTTATTGTTTCATTTGCACAAACATTGATAATATCCCTTTGGATCACAGGGCAAGTCAAAGTATCATTTTGGGAGCATATTCTAATATGACTTTTCCCACATCCGGATGCGTGTCCCCATGCCAATGTAAGAATCCTAGAAAGAGGCATTGATTAATTGAAGTTTCACTTTAATAATGACCCCTAAAAGGTAATCCATACAACAATAGAAGTCTTGCCACATCAATTGATGCTTCTAAACGCATACGATACTCACTTTTCAACTTATCGAAGTGCTTATCAAGAACAACTTGAATTGATTGATGATGATTTGATAAGTCTAGCATCTTCTTGAAACATTTATCATGGACACTATTAACATCACCAATATGTAAATGAAATCTTTCAAGACCCTCATTCCAAGCCCTAAAACCATTCTTTGTATAAAATTCGCTTGCACTTCCATGAATAAATTCATTTTTGAACAAATAACAACATAAGCAATATGAAACATCTTTCTTCACACTATACTCCAACCATTTAAAAAAATTGGCCCTTGAACCAACTTGGAACAAATTGACGCATTCTTCCTCATATATGAGTTTTGGAAAATTGATTCTTGAAAGGTTGGCAAGGACCTTGTTGAATGTAATGTTTCCTTACTTCATCTCATATTCGAGGGTAATAGTCTGCGATAGGTATTCTTTCTCCTAGATCGCTTTTAAGTGACCCTAAATCGAGTTCATTTATAATGTGGAAAACATTGGCATTCTCTTGGCTCAAGGATTGACAACAAGGACTTGGTTGAGAATGGTCCAATCTCGTGACAAATTTATCCATCTGAATTCAATTCCTATAAAATAAAAGCTCATTCTAGTGAGAAAGATTTCTATGTAGCTCACTATGGAATATAGAATAATTGCTACTACTTCATACCATCTATAAGCTTAGCCAATGAAAATTATTCAACAATCCCTAATATTTTTTATTGTTAAAATAGAGTTATTAATTTTGATTTCTTTTGGTCAAAAATATTGGGGATGTTCTTTCTCTTTTAGCCACAAAATTAATTTCTACAATGAAACCATTTAAGTGGCATAGGACTTTCAATAAAACCAAAGAAATACATAACAAATAAATCAAAAGTGAATAAAGTTTTGCAAGAACATTAAAATCCAACTAAATACAAAAACAAATAGAGCAATAACAATATTTAATGGAGAAAAAAATAGCCACAGCCCACATAGGGTTAAGAAATAAACAAGAGGAAGTGGGGAAGCTTTACAATGGTGGTTGTAGAGTAGTGACCAGTGAACAAACGTGCTTTGAAGCAACAAAAGATAAGAACTAAAGAGGTGAGCGTGAGAACCGGAAGCCAACGGACTGGACGAGGGTTGGGGATTTTATGAATTGGAATTCTTTTTGTTAGAGATGGGGTTGGGGACTTGGGAATTGGGGTTTTTTTTGTTGGAGATTAATTTTGGGAAAGGGGAAAGTACGAAAGGCTTTTAGCTTCCTAGGGTAAAGCTTTTTATTATTGTTTTATCTCATTAGTTAAAAGTCAAACATCTAAAATAGAAAGTGTGTTGTGTCAGTGTACTAGTTGTAACTGAATGAAGCCAAAAAATTTATTATTTACAGCTGGATTCGAACACACAACCAGCAGAAGGAAAGATGGACCTTTGCCACTGGAACCTTGGCCACTTTTGTTCTGTGGGTGGCACTTTAAATATATATATTATCTCTTATATAAATACATATAGAGAGAGAGAGAGTTTTCGCTGAAGCTTGCAGGTGGCGTACCAACCCGAACCATGTATATAGATCTGCCCTGTACTTCAGCATGACCTTATTCTACCACCGAGTTCATCAGCTGCACCATTGTCCTCTGAGTTGAATTCATCGTAGTCGTCAGACAACCCCAAGTTGGCCAGTGCAATGACCTCACTGTACATGCTGCAGAGTCCATTCCTTGAATTGGTGCAGGGTTACCTGCAATTTGTTCAAGTACCTTTGCATTTGTTCCTCTTTTACTTCGAACATTTCAGTAACTTGATTTGGAGGGAGTCACATTTGGCTTCGGTCACTTCAGCGTCGGGGCTCTTAGGTAGTTCTAGACCTGTAATCATAGCTTCATACTCGGCTTTATTGTTAGTTAATTTTACATAAATACCAAGCTTGGACCCTTTAGCGTTGGAGGCACCGTCCATGAATAGGGTCCAGATCCCTGAATTAGCTCCCCAAAGTGTGCACTAATTCCCTTTTGACCTCGATTATCAAGGTCGGCATATGTCGGCCACTAAGTCCGCCAAAATTTAAGACTTTATGGAAGTCCGGTGTTTTTACTTGTTATCGTACCTGCTGATCTCTACGGCCTATTTGGCCAGCCGTCCCGAGATCTCGGGCTTATGCATGACATTTCTCTGCGGGTAAGAGGTCACTACACATATGGGTGGCATTAAAAGTATGATTTTAGTTTCCTGGATGCACTTAGTAAGGCGAGCACGAACATTTCTAGGTAAGGATAGCTTGTTTCGGCATCGCCAAGGGTTATATTAACATAATAAATAGAAAATTGTATACCTTCTTCCTCCCGGAATAGGGAACCACTTACCGCTACCTCGGAAACCACCATGTAGAGGTACAGTTGTTCATTTGCCTTCGTAGTGTGCAGAAAATGGGGGCTCGACAAGTATCTCTTGAGTTCTTCCAAAGCTTGCTGGCATTTCAGAGTCCAAGAAAAAATGTTCTTTTTTCTGTAGTAAGAAGAACTGAATGCTCTTATATGATGATCTCGAGATGAACCGGCCGAACGCGGCTACATGTCCGGTCAGTCATTGAACTGACTTGACGTTTTCGACTACGGATCAATCAACACACTTCTCCGGATTTAGTTTCATGTTGTACTTCCCTAATATATCGAAGGTTTCCTACAAATGTTTCAAATGGTCCTCTACTCGTACTGACATGACCAACATATCGTCAATATAAACGTCCATTGATTTTCTATTTGTTCTTCGAACATCCGGTTTATTAGGCGTTGGTACCTGGCACCGGCGTTCTTTAATCCGAAGGGCATTACATTATTGCATTAGGGTCTGAACTTTGTTATGAAAGAAGTATATTCTTGATCGTCCTGTCCATCCAAATTTGGTTGTACCCGGAGTAGGCGTTGAGAAAACTGAGTATATTATGTCCGGCCGTCGCGGCGATCATTCGATAGATGTTAGGAAAAGGGAAAGAATCCTTTGGACATGCCTTGTTTAGATCCTTATGATATACACACATTCTCAATTTATTTCATTTTTTAGGTCTACCTTTATGTTAGCTAACCAATCCAGGTATTTAACTTCCCGGTTGGAACCTACTTTTAGAAGTTTGGATAAATCATCCTTGATGAACGGTTGTTTAATCTTGGACTGTGGCCTTCTCTTCTGCTTGACTTGATGGAACTTTGGATCCAAACTCAACTTGTGAGTGGTTACCTCTGATGGGATCCCTATCATGTCTATAGGGGAGCAGGCAAAACAATTGGTGTTAGCTTTAAGAAAATCAACAAGCTTTTTTCCTAAGCTTGGGGGTTAATCTCGTGCCCAGGTATACCTTTCGATCCCGTAGGTGCTCGATTAATTTAAATTGATCCAACTCCTCGACTGTTGATTTGGTCGCGTCAGTGTCATCGGGTGCTATAAATGATCTCGGGACACTGTAATCGTCCTCATCATCCGCTCTTTATTCTTCCTGTTTCTCTAGTTCGGCTAAGGCCGATATCATTGATCACTATTTAGTTTCTTCTTTTTTGTCCGGTTTCCTTTGATGTTGAGACTGCTGGCACCAGGGTCACTTTATTGAAAACAAACATTTCCCTTGCGATAGCTGTTCTCTGTAGACCGTTTCGACTCCTCCCGGAGTGGGAAATTATAGTGCCTCGTGTAATGTCGAAGGTACCACTCACATGATTTGGACCCATGGCCTTCTGAACAAAATGTTGTACCTCATATCCCCTTCAATCACATAGAACTTCAATTCTTAGGTTGTCCCGGCAGTGTTTATCGACAAAGTTATCTCTCCTTCTTTGTTCTCATATGCCATGTTAAACCCATTCAATACTCGGATTGCCGGTAAGATTTGGTCTTGTAACCCAGTTTCTCTACCACCCTTGATCTGATGATGTTGGTCGGGCTACCTGGATCAATCAACACACGTTTAACCCAAAAAAAAATTATAAGTACAGATATTACATGTGCATCTTTGTGAGGCCATATGATGCCCTCTACCATCTTTGTTGCTGAACGAGATAGCTCCCTTTGGAACGTAATCCCGGGTGGATTTTTCCCTTATAATATTAGTAAGTTTTATCATTGCCTTTGGGGCACATTGACTCCTTCAAAATGCTGGTAATATGTTGAGGCTCCTCTTGTTCGACCTGTTTGTTGGCGTCCTTGTTTCTCAAGTGGTTTTCGGCTTACTAGCTTAGAAATTCTCAGAGGTGCCCATTGTTGAACAATCAAGCAACCTCTTCTCTTAACTGTCGGCAATCTTTGGTTCTATGACTGTGAGTGCCGTGATACTTACACATCAAATTAGGATATCTTTGGGCAGGGTCGGACTACAATGGTCGGGGCCACTTGGTCTCTTTGATGCGCCCTATGTCCGACATGATGCTTGCAGCGTCTACAATGACATTGTACTCTCATAATATTGGTGCTCCCCTACTGCCGAGCGACCTATCAAACTCGCTCTTGCTCGTCATGCCACGACCGCTAGACCCTTGATCACTTCTCTTCTCATTCCCGGTTGGGTGACCTCAAATCTATTTCCACTCCGATCCTCGTTGTATGGTTTATATCATTCTCGAGCCGGCCTTGGCTCCTGATCAATGGCTCTCTTAGATCTATCATCAATTCTGATGGGGTAAACAGGTCTAGAAGGGCCCCTGAGTTGGTCGTCTTCGACCCAGATCTTCGATTAGTACATGTTGTGGACGTCGGCCTAGGCTATCGCTGGGTATTCCACCAAATTTTGTTTTAGGTTTTGAGAGGCCATGGAACTTCGAGAGTTGAGCCAGCAGTGAATGCCTGAATGATCGAATCATCCACAACTGGTGGCAGATCCATCTGTTCCATAAGGAATCTTGACACGAACTCCCTAAGCATATCGTTATCCCTTTGTTTGACCTTGAAAAGATCTGACTTTCTGGTCTCGACCTTGATGGCTCCGGCATGGGCCTTTACGCAAGCATCGGCAAGCATAGCAAACGATTCGATAGAATTTGGAGGACAATAGTGATACTATATCAATGCCTTATTGGACAAAGTTTCCCCAAACATTTTTAGCAACACCAACTCGATTTCATCATCTTCCAATTGGTCCACTTTGATCGTGCATGTATAGGAGGTTACATGCTCATATGAATCCGTGGTCCCATTAAACTTGGGAATGGCGGGAATTCAAAGCCTCTTCAGGATTGGCTTCGGTGCCACGCTCGGGGGAAGGGCTTCTAGATAAATTTCCTTAAAGTTTGGTGCCTTCAATATCGGAGGTGCTCCTAAGATCTAATCGACCCTGGAGTTGTATATTTCCACCTTCTTGTCATTGGCTTCAATCTTTTTCTCTCCTAACTCCACCCATTTTTTTAATGCTTCGAGCATCTTCATTAGCTCTAAGGTTTCTACGGGCTCAGCTTCACGTTGTCTCAGGGTAACTTCTTCATCTCCCGAGTATTTTCCTTGGATTGTTCGGGCTTGACCCTGTTAAGGGCGTGGCGTTCATTCTGCAGTTGTTCTATTTCCTCTTGTTGAACATGTACCGTTTCAAAAATCAATTGTAGGCTCACCCCATCACCTTCACCTTTAGGCTTTTCTTGAGCTGTTAGTCGGGGTCCCCCGCGAACATTGTTTTCGGGATCAATTGGAAAATTGATGTTGATGGCCAGCTGCGAGTTAGCATCGAACGGGTCGGCGGCTGGGACACCATTAAGATCGGCAGGAGACACATCATTACTATTTTTTACGTGATGGCATGAATCAACGTTCAAGTGAGCATACTGGTTTGGCATCCTTATGATATTAAAGAACAAGCGTAAAATGCGGTGTGTTATGGATTTTCGTATCAAATCACCACTATTATCCTTAGCCCCACTGTGGGCGTCAAACTTTTTACTCCAAAAATGAGTGAAAATTAAATTTGTACGCAGTTTAAAGGATACGTGGTTTAATTTAATATGAATAATTAAGAATAACAGGTAAATGAATTAAAGACAAAATAAATGATCAAACCAATCGTAATGTAATGACCAAGCCTGATCTTAGATTGAATAGTGGAACTCATCCTCAACTGGACCCTCAGTACAAGCTCGCATACGAGTAAAGGAAATAACAAACGAGTAATGCCTTAAACAATAGCTAGAAGAATAAAGTAAACTTTTATTGCTTTGAATTGTGTGTTACAGTGTGTTAGACTCAAGAAAAACTTTCCTTTTATATAGTAGTAGGAGAATTTCTGTCCTAGTACAAGTCTAACAAGATTTAAAAAATCTTCTTTTTTTCGGTAATCGTTGATCTAATTGATATTGAATGGGATTCATGCTGTAATATCCAGTTGAGGGTGAATACTACGGCCTCCTTATTCGTTATGCATAACCGTTCACCGCGTCTCCTGAGGTTCAGAAGCTATACTTGCCCTGGAGTATGTTGCTTTACCGTATCCGATCTCAGATTCATCATTCATTCTTCACGGGTCTCGATATGAGGGGTTCCTAGCCTCGGGAAATTTCTGGCCCTAGGGCCGTTTCTTGTGAAAATAGCAAACTTCTTCGACGCGCGAAGTTTTCTAATGATAAAAGATTCTCCTTTGATTACTTGGTACAAGTCTACATGTTTTCACCATTGATGGTTCGATTATTCTACGTGGACACAGTTCATTCGACCGTTTGGTCCCAAACTTCTTCGACGTGCGAAGTGTTTTGATGATAAAAGATTCTTCTTCGATTACTTGGTACAAGTATACATGTTTTCACCATGGGGGGTTCGATTATTCTACGTGGACACGGTTCATACGACCGTTTGGTCCTATACATTGTTCTCCTGTCGAGACCCTCTTTGGCATATTTTAATTTCATCGAGGAGGTGATCTCCCAGGGGGATGCCCCTTATTTGAGGTTGATCGAAGAGAAGCCTTGAATACTTGGTGAGTTCTCCTTAGGTAGCATATGTATGTTTCCTCGTTAAAAACCTCGTCGGTAAAACTCATTTGGTATAAAATCCGACATGAGGGAAAAAGAGCACAACGCATACTTTAAAATCTAAGGCCTTCGAGCTAGAGCGTGCTTCGATTCCTTTCAATCGAACACCTGCACATAGGTTAGTGTAAAATATGAAGGAAAGATGGAGAGGATTGTGCCTTGACTGTGGTGGTGTTCAAGCCTCGATATGCTTTAGTTACTCGTTCAGAGGACGTGGCACAGTCCTTTATTCGTTCATCCAAGGATGTAGTTTATGATTGCTACTCGATTGTTTGTTTGTTCTTTGGCTCCTTCGATGTAGAAGGTGTTGTTGACGGTGCCACATCGTGCACTGCGAACATTTCTTTTGTTGCATGCTACTCTCCGTACACTGTTTTTACTCCATCCCTTGTAGGAAGCCTCATCATTTGATGAAGGGTTGACAGCACCGCCCTCATACTGTGAATCCCAGGCCTTCCAAGCAAAGCATTGTATCTCATGTCGCCTTCGATGACATGAAACTTGATATCTTGAATTGTACCGAACACGTTGACTGGGAGGATGATTTCCCTTTTTGTTTTCTCACTAGTCATGTTGAATCCGTTGAGGACACAAGAGGCGAGCACGATCTGGTCGAGCAATCCAAGTTTCTCTACCACCCTCGACCTAATTATATTGGCCGAGCTACCTGGATCCACGGGCACACGTTTAACGTGAAATTTATTCAAAAGAAAAGAAATTACCAGTGCGTCATTATGAGGTTGAGACAAGGTCTCGATGTCCTCTTCGCTGAATGAAAGAGCATCTTCAATTATGTAGCTCCGAGTTCGCTTTTCCCTGTGATGGATACTTTTGTTCACTTGAAAATGTGTCCCGAGGGACGTCGAATCCTCCAATAATCATGTGGATAATGTGTTGTGGTTCTTCTGTTTCATTTTTCTTGTTCAGCTCTCTTTCCCGAAATTGGTTTTTAGCTTGGTCGTTGAGGAACTCTCGAAGGTGCCCTTTGCTAATCAGCCGGTCTACCTCTTCTCGAAGCTGTATGCAATCCTCGGTCCTATGACCGTGGGTACCGTGATATTCGCATATCAAGTTAGGGTTCCTTTACGAAGGATCTGATAGTACGGGTCTTGGCCACCTGGTGTCTTTGATTTTACCTATGGCCGATACGATGTCTGAAACATCAATGTTGAAGTTGTACTCATATATCCGGGGTGCCTCTATCGGCCCTGTGTGCCTGTAGAACCCTGCTTTGTTCATAAGTCCCCGAGGATTCTGCCTCGATCCATCCTTTGATCACTTTGAGGTATGTTGTGCCTTGGGATATTTCTCCAATTTTCTATATACGGTTGATAGCTTTCTTTGCTTGGCCTCGGCTCTCTTTCTGGAAGCCTCGATTCCTTTGCTAAGAGCCTTCTGGGATACACGGAGCCCGAGGGGGCTTGTACCAAGTAATCGAAGGAGAATCTTTTATCATCAAAACACTTCGCGCGTCGAAGAAGTTTGGGACCAAATGGTCGAATGAACCGTGTCCACGTAGAATAATCGAACCCTCGATGGTGAAAACATGTATACTTGTACCAAGTAATCGAAGGAGAATCTTTTATCATCAAAACACTTCGCGCATCGAAGAAGTTTGCTATTTTTACAAGAAATGGCCCGTGGTTAGAAATTTCCCGAACACTCGGGGACTGAAACCGAAAACTCGAAGTCGTAAGACCTCAGGGCCGGCAACTTCGAGTTCATAAGCCCTCAATGAGGCAATATCTCATTTGTAAGACTTTGACGAGGCATGATCAAACTTGTAAGCCCTCAACGAGGAAACGTCAAGTATGTAGGACCTCAACAAGGCATGTTCAATCGAGGCTGATTAATGAGGCAACGTGACATAAAGGTTGGGAAGAGGTCGCTATCAGCACGATTATCGAGAAGCCCACGAACCGTTATTGGTTCGACCTTTCCGCTTCAAACATGCCCAAATGGATTCTATAAAAACTTCAATCGTTTGCCTTTCACAATTTTACAACATCTTCCAGTCTTCAAAATTTTGCTAACTGTTTTCTACTTTCACCCTCTTTCTGCGCTTGCTTCTTCATCGTCTTTCTTTGAAACTCAGTTACAATTATGGCAAAAACCTCCAAAATGGTACCTCAAAAAAAGGCAACTGCTTCTTCATCACTCCCGTATAAGGGAAAATCAAAACTCCTCCTAGCATCGAGCAATGCATTCCTGGTCCCTTCGACATTGTCTCCGATTTTACCATCGAGAAACCCCCTTCTACACCGGGCCGATGCGAGCTCATGTCTCGGTACATAAGTGTAGTGACCGATACAAAGAGGGTAAAGATAGACTGTCGTTGGGGGAGGTGGCGCAAGTAGAAATCCCCACAGTAGAGGAAAGCATAGTCACACATAAAGCTGGCTTTCTCAGCGTATATACATACCCTTTCACTTTAGGCCCCGTAGATTCTTCTTCTCCACCGATAGACTCGGTGATTCTAAACTTTTGTCGTCAATACCGAGTGACACCCGGTCAGATTTATCCCTCTTTCTAGAGGATTGTATATATGATTCGATATATCTCTAACATGGTCGAGGGAATGACTTCACCCTCGATCATTTGATCAGATTGTATAGCCCTCGTCTCTTCCGAGGGGGTTTAATCAAGATACACCGTCGATCTATCATGGATTTCTTTGCCTCCATCGACGAGAACAAAGACCGGGGATGGATGAGACAATTTATTAGAGTCACAACCTTGGACATCATCCCCGCTGATAGAATGTCATTCCCGGAGGAATGGAACATGAAGCGTAAGTATCCCCATATCGAGTATGTTTTACCACCTCTTTTTCTTCTTCCGATCTGACCTCCTTCTCTCTTGATTGATTTTCTTCTAATTGTGTAGCCACCATTTGGTTCCCTGGCGCGGTCCAGGACCTTCCAAGATGGATCAAACTTTTAGACTCCGCTTTTCCATATGACAAGCGCGTCTGGCCCGATTTGGCTAAAACGCGATGGCAGGCCAAGAACCACGGTATGCTTTCATTGTTGTCATTTCCTTATTCTTTGTAAGTATTCTCTATGGTGGTGAGTTTGATACACCATGCCTATGCAGGCCTTGGGGAAGGCGTGTCGATGAGACCGCCTCCTCCTGGTAAGGAAGAGGCTTCGAAAACTGCCACAGATAAGAAAAGGAAGAAGGAGACATCGGCGGAGTCTCTAAAATCCTAGAAAGCAAAGGCTCGGAAGCCCAAGACCGATGCTACGGTCCTAACCTCGATGGCCGCTGAGAGCCCCTGCCGAGGAAGATAATGATGATACATGCCCTTTGGTACAAAGGGTAAAATGAAGCATTGATGCTTTGAGAGTTTCTGGGAAGATATCTGCTGATTCGGAGGTGGCCGATGTGAACCCGCCTCGTGCTGAGGAGACCCTCCAGGAGGGCTCAGGTGAAGTCCCCAAGCCGCTCATCGGACATGGTATAGTCCGCGTCGGTGAGTTCGAAGGGTGCATTTCTGAAATTTTTTGGGGGAGAGAGGAAGCCTTGATGGAAGTTGATGCTGCAGGCGGATTTCAATCGGGCCCATCATTTTCTCCAGGGGAGATACGAGATGCCCAGGACAGGAATGCCCTGGTTTGGGGGACTCTCAGGGAGAGGATGATACATTCAGAGATTACTTTGAAGGCGTTGAGGAGGAGACCGATATCGATGCCTCTGTCGCTCTCGAGGAGGCCGAGAGGATTCAAAAGCAGGTGATCTTCTTGATATAATATTTTATGCTTCAAATTTTTACTTTATCTTTTCTAACTTTCTTCCTTTGTGTTGTAGGTCAAGAAGATGTATGACCAAGCCTTCTCTAAGATGCAAGATGAGTTGACTCATCGTGAAGAGGAGCTCGAGAAGCTTATATCGGAGTCAAATGAACTGAAGTCTCTATGCACTCGAAAAGAGGAAGAGTTGATCAACCTACACTCAGGCTCGGAGAGAGCCTCCAAAAGAGGTCCGACTTCATCGAGTAGGTACTCTGGTACCCATAATCTTATATTTTATTGTCATACATGGTGCTAACTAGCTTATCATCTGCATCTTTCATATTAGGAAAAAGGACGCCCTAGTGGGGTAGCTCCTAGAGGATGTGTGGCCTAGGACGCCAAAATCCTCGAGCTGGCGCGATTGAATGATGTCGTGGATTCGGAGAGGGACATAGTTCGGGAAAAGCTATCCTCGATTCAGGGCCTTCTTCGATGTGCTCAAGAGGAGGATGTTGCATTATCTGCGGCCAAGTTTGAGGCCGATGAATTTATTTCTTCATACAAAAGGAATGATGCCGCCGCAAATGATCGGGCCAGGGAGATATCCGAGAAGGCCGAACTAAAACTGGCTTGGGCAGTTGCTCATGCTTGGTTGCAAGCCAGGAGGCAAGACTTCAAGGAAGCGAGTGATAAAGGTGTCGATCTATCTGCCGATATTGAAGAAGACAGGGCCTTTGAGGAAAAATCAACAATTTCAACTACTTTGAATGAGGGCTCTGGAAGCGACTCGGGCAGTAGTGAAGGCGAAGAGTATATTTACTTATTGTTTTTCTTTTTTCTTTTTTGTACATGGGATCCTCGGGGGGCTTTTTAAAATGACCTTGTAAATATATTTTTTGGAATGAAAAATATCTCTTCGTTTCATATCTTTCAAACTTTGCCCTGCAATGCCTATGCAAAATTCGACCTTCAAGCTTTGAATTTAGCTCTTAGGAGCCCGTACTTGCAGTAATAGAGATCCTCGAGATCGGACACCTTCTCGAGGCTAGGTCGGTATGGGGGTTTTGATCCCTCGAACGCTGTATGACAGCGTCATTCATATGACATGACCCTGAAGTGACCGAGGTGGCCCCGCCGGTACACTTCCTCAAAAGTTATAATAACTTTGTCAGAATTAATTGGTCCTCAAAGTAGATGAATAGTCGCCATTTGTTCTATATATACGCTCGCTTATTCTTCATTTTAGGTCTTGCATCTTGCAAAACTAGTTTACTCTTTAAAGTTCTCTTCCCTTTCTCAGCTTGCGAAACTGCTTGAGCTTTCTTCCTCTTTATCTTTATTCAAATAGTTATGGCTGTCATGCCCAAATCCGTTCACCAAGAAGAGGGAAACCCTACCTCTGCTTCTTGCCCGGCCGATGGTACATCGTCGTCGTATGGCGAGTTAACCTCGAGTTGCTTTGCTTTGAAGAAATACTTTGCACTAGAGAAATCCTTCGATGCTCCGGGCCATCGAGAGCATGCGTCGAGGTTTATTCGATCGATGGAGTAGAATCACCTCAAGGCCATGAGGAGAGATTGCGGATGGGGAGAAAATGTGATGCTACAGATACCTTCCCTAGAAGAAAATATTATGGCCTACGTAGAGGGGTTCCTGAACATCTACACGTACCGAATTTACATTGGGCCCCCTTGACCACCTTGTGCTCGAATTCGGAAAAAGGTATCGAGTCACTCTGGCTCAGATTCATCTGTCATTCTGGAGGATAGTGTTGATGATAAGGTACTTCACTGAAAAGGCTGAGCTCAAGTTTACCCTTAGCCACCTTATCAGATTATATCGGCCTCAGCATTGTCGAGACCTGATTGTGTTACGATGCCGATCCACCAAGACTTTTATTTCCAGTGATGATGAGGACCGGAACCGAGGATGGATGAGTCGGTTTGTCCGAGTGAGGATCGTCGACATCATTCCTGCAGAGTTCCTGTTGTTCCCCAAAAAATGAAATTTCAAACGTAAGTACTATGTCACACCTTAGTGCCCTTTGCTCTCAATGATTTATAAGAATGTGTCTTTTTCACTTCCCCAGTGGTCCCGTGGATGTCGAAAGAGATCCCCGATCTTGCGGACTGGACTCGGAGGCTGGCAGCTTCTTCGTCCTATGATGAATGCAAGTGGCAAGATCTGTCGAAGGGCAGATGGGATGCAAGGCACCACAGTATATGCCATGTGATTTCCTTTCGAAGAATGATTTTCTTTATGTGTATTAACTCCGTCACCACAGGCGTTGGTGGATTCTCCGAGCTGAGATCGTGCCCCTTCGAGTAGGGGGAAGGACCGTCGAGTTCGGAACCGAGGGAGGATAATAAGCAGAAAAGGTCCTCGATGGATGAGGCCATTCTCAATGAGGCGAGGCCTGCCCGGAGACACAAACGAGACGCTGCCACTGAAGAGGACCTCATATACGTTAATTATTCTGTGGACATCAACTCTCCTCAGGAGGATGGTTCTTCATTTGCTCGAACCAGAGGCCCTCTTGAGGTTGCCGATCCTGCTGGGCCTGAGACCTCTAGCCTCGAGGGAGAGGTTCCACAAGAGGGAAGGAGAAAAATTCTTTCACCACCGTCTGATACCCCCCTCGAAGGTACTTCGAGGGACGCTCGGGGCTAGGGGCCGCCTAAATTAATTGAGGTCTCGAGCGATCATATCCCCATCGAGAGCGGTTCAACTAGGGCCGATGGGACCAGGCCAGTAGACGCACACTCAACTTTTGAGGAGGCTCAGCGGCTCTATTTTGTGGTGAGTATTGGTTGACTTTGTTGGCTTTTCAGCTTTGTATTTTCATCTTTTGAACTGAAGCTTCTTTTTCATAGGCCTTTGACAAGCTCAAGTTCGAGCTACTCTGTTGTGAGACCAAGTTGCGGGAAGCTGTGGGCAAGGAGAAATCTCTCAGGCTTCTTTGCAATAAGAATACTAGAGAGTTGATATATCTTCGATCGGAGATGAATCAGAGTCGAGACTACGAAGGCAATCTCGAGCAATAGGTAATCCTTATCTTGAGGGAGTACATGTTTCCTTTCCCGTCTTCGAGAACTAATGTTTCGGTGCTTCATATTTAGAGAAAAATGGAAGCGTTGGAACGCCTTTGGGGCGAAGTTAGACAGGTCAATTCTGAATGCAATGCCTTGAAGGCGCAGATAGGTGTTCATGTTGCGGACCAAAGGAATGCTTTGGCCAAGGCTTCTGCCCTCGAGGTATAACTTTGCAATGCTCGAGAAAGTAGCTTGATTCAGACGAGCAAGATTTCCAAGCTCGAGACTGATCTCTTGAAGATAAAGGCCGAGGTCGTGGACGCCATGGCTGAAGCCGAAGAAGTTTGAGAAAAGGCTGATAAGAAAGTGGCCATTTATTTAAAAGATGTTGCTGATGCTCGGGCTGTGCTGAGGGGAGCCTTTGACAGAGAAATGAGGGGCAATGAGTATGCTCGATGCAGTTATCGGAGGGAGACCCTCGAAGAGATTCATGCTAGGGGCTTTGATCTCTCGAAAGAGATAAAGCAGGCCAAGGTGGATGAGATTGGCGCCAAGTTTTTCCTTTCTTCTGGTGTCGATGCTGATATTTGAAGGCCGCCGATGGAGCTGTTTCGGGGGCCGTCGAGGGAGCTGGTCCCTAGAGTAGACTAGGTTTTTCTTTCTTGTCCTTTGTAAAAACACTNATATATATATATATATATATATATATATATATATATATATATATATATATATATATATATATATATATATATATATATATATATATATAATTCTGATTTGCATGTGTCTGTATTTCTTTTTGTTTTGAATTTTGATGATTGTCAATAATTAGGCCGATGAATTGGACTTCGAAATGAAACCCTTGGGTTATAAATTGGCCCTGAGGCTTTTTAGGCTGGCCTGGGCTCTTACGCATTGGCCCATAGGCGCTTTAGTTAACCGTTTAGGGCCCAGTCCTCAAGTCAGGTTTCAACACGAGCTCATTGACCCTTAGGTTTTTAAATCGGCCCTGAGGCTCTTTAGTCTGGCACTTAGGCTCTTACACATTGGGTCGGTACGACCTTTGATATGGCTGGCGCTTAGGCTCTTATGCATTGGCCCTTAGGCCCTTTTTTAGTTAACCATTTAGGGCTCAGTCTTCGAGTCGGGTTTCGACTCGAGCTCATCTACCCTTAGGTTTTTTAAATCGGCCCTGAGGCTCTTTATGTTGGCGCTGAGGCTCTTACGCATTGGGTCGGTACGGCATTTAATATGGCGGGCGCTTGGGCTCTTATGTATTGGGTCGGTACGACCTTTAATATGGTTGGCGCTTAGGCTCTTACGCATTGGGTTGGTACGACCTTTAACTAGTTCTTTTTGAAGTAATTGGAGGCCTGTGATTTTATGGCGACCATCGGACGTCTCCGAGTTGCGTTAGTTTGGCCAGAGCTTTATGACTGTAGTCATTGATTTTGGCCATAGCCTTTTAATCCCCAAGGGAGATAGCCTTGGTGTCTATATCGAGGGTATGCCTTTTTAGGGGGTCTTACAAGTTCTAATATATAGCCTTGACTTTGATATCGGGATTATGCCTTTTTATGGTCTTACAATTTTGTACATGCCTTGCTTGAGGTCTTACAGATTTAATATTGCCTCGTGGAGGTCTTACAATTCATGCCTTGCTTGAAGTCTTAAAGTTTTGATATTGCCTCATGAAGGGCTTACAATGGTGCCTCGTGGAGGTCTTATGAGCTCGAAGTTGTCGTCCCTGAAGTCTTATGGCTTCGAGTTTTTGATGACTCGATGACAGTCCCCCGGGCTATTGAAAATTTTTGGCTTTAGAGTCGTTCCTTGTGAAAATAGAAAACTTTTTGGTGTTTCCTCATTGAGGTCTTAAATTGTTGATATTAACTCATAGAGGGCTTACATTGGTGCCTCATCGAGGGCTTATGAATTTCAACATGCCTCATTGAGGTCTTACAGACTTGATATTGCCTCGTTTACGGCTTACAAGTTTGATCATGCCTCATCGAGGTCTTATAGATGCGATATTGCCTCGTTGAGAGCTTATGAGCTCGAAGTTACCAGCCCTGAGGTCTTACGGCTTCGAGTTTTCAGTGTCAGTCCCCGAGTGTTCGGGAAATTTCTGGCCCTAGGGCCGTTTCTTGTGAAAATAGCAAACTTCTTCGACGCACGAAGTGTTCTAATGATAAAATATTCTCTTTCGATTACTTGGTACAAGTCTACATGTTTTCACTATCGAGGGTTCAATTATTCTACGGGGACACGGTTCATTCAACCGTTTGGTCACGAACTTCTTCGACGCGCGAAGTGTTTTGATGATAAAAGATTCTCCTTCGATTACTTGGTACAAGTATACATGTTTTCACCATCGAGGGTTCGATTATTCTATGTGGACACGGTTCATTCGACCGTTTGGTCCTATACATCGTTCTCCTGTCGAGACCCTCTTTGGCATATTTTAATTTCTTCGAGGAGGTGATCTCCCAGGGGTATGCCCCTCAGTATTTGAGGTTGATCGAAGAGAAGCCTTGAATACTTGGTGAGTTCTCCTTAGGTAGCATATGGATGTTTCCTCATTATAAACCTCGTCGGTAAAACCCATTCGGGATGAAATTCGACGTGAGGGAAAAAGAGCGCAACACATGCTTTAAAACCTAAGGCCTTCAACATGGAGGGTGCTTCGATTCCTTTCAATCGAACACCTGCACATAGGTTAGTGTAAAATGTGAAGGAAAGAGGAAGAGGATTGTACCTTGACTGTGGTGGTTTTCAAGCCTCGATATGCTTCAGTTACTTGTTCGGAGGACGCGACACGGTCCTTTATTCGTTCATCCGAGGATGTAGTTTATGATTTCTACTCGGTTGTTTGCTTGTTCTTTGGCTCCTTCGATGTAGAAGGTGTAACTGTCGGTGCCACATCGTGCATTGCGAACATTTCTTTTGCTCGTGCTGCTCTTCGTACACTATTTTTTACTCCATCCCTCGTAGGAAGCTTTATCATTTGATGAAGGGTTGATGGCACCGCCCTTATACTATGAATCCATGGCCTTCCAAGGAAAGCATTGTATCTCATGTCACCTTAGATGACATGAAACTTGGTATCTTGAATTGTACCGGCCACGTTTACTGGGAGGATGATTTCCCCTTTCATTTTCTTGCTTGCCATGTTGAATCCATTGAGGACACGAGAGGCTGGCACGATCTGGTCGAGCAATCCGAGTTGCTCTACCACCCTCGACCTAATTATATTGGTCGAGCTACCTGGATCCACGAGCACACGTTTAACCTGAAATTTATTCAAAAGAAAAGAAATGACCAGTGTGTTATTATGAGGTTGAGACAAGGTCTCGATGTCCTCTTCGCTGAATGAAAGAGCATCTTCATGTATGTAGGTCCGACTTTGTTTTTCCCTGGTGATGGATACTTTTGTTCGCTTGAAAATGGGTCCCTGAGAGACGTCAACTCCTCCAATAATCATGTGGATGACGTGTTGTGGTTCTTCTGTTTCATTTTTACTATTCGCCTCTCTTTCCCGAAATTGGTTTTTAGCTTGGTCGTTGAGGAACTCTCGAAGGTTCCCTTTGCTAATCAGTCGGGCTACCTCTTCTCGAAGTTGTCTGCAATCCTCGGTCCTATGACCATGGGTACCGTGATATTCGCATATCAAGTTAGGGTTCCTTTACGAAGGATCTGATAGTACGGGTCTTGGCCACCTGGTGTCTTTGATTTTACCTATGGCTGATACGATGTCTGAAACATCAATGTTGAAGTTGCACTCAGATAGCCAGGGTGCCTCTATCGTCCATGTGTTCCTGTCGAACCTGCTTTTTTCACGAGTCCTTGAGGATTATGGCCTCGATCCATCCTTTGATCACTTCGAGGTATGTTGCGCCTCGGGATATTTCTCTGATTTTCTATATACGGGTGATACCTTTCTTTGCTTGGCCTCGGCTCTCTTTCTGGAAACTTCCATTCCTTTGCTAAGAGCCTGCTGGGATACACCGAGCCCAAGGGGCTTCCAATTGGTCATCCTTGACTCTGATCTTTGACTAATACCTGTTGTGTACATCCGCCCAAACTACGGCGGGATACTTGATTAAGTTTTGCTTCAACTGCTTTGAAGATATCGAGCTTTGTTCATTCAAGCCCTGAGCGAAGGCTTGCACTTCCCAATCATCAGAGACCGGTGGTAATTCCATCCGTTCCAATTTGAAGCGGGATACAAACTCCCTTAACATCTCATTCTCTCTTTGTTTGATATTGAAGACGTCATATTTCCTTGTAGCAACCTTGATGGCACCAGCATGCGCCTTCATAAAAGAGTCTGCCATCATGGCAAACGAATCAATCGAGTTCGGAGGCAGGTTATGATACCACATCATGGCCCCTTTGGACAGCGTTTCCCCAAATTTTTTCAATAAGACGGATTCAATCTCTTCATTTTTTAGGTCGTTCCCTTTCACAGCACAAGTGTAAGCAGTAATGTGCTCATTGGGGTCCGAGGTCCCATTGTACTTCGGGAAATCGAGCATTCTGAATTTCTTCGGGATGGGCTTCAGGGCCGAACTTGATGGGAATGGATTTTGCACGAACTTTTTTGAACCTACACCATTCAGAATCGGGGGGTGCCCGGGATCTGATCGACCCTCGAGTTATAGGTCTCCACCTTTTTGTATTTAGCTTCTATCTTCTTTTCGCCTGATTCAATCCTCTTTGTGAGGTCCTCGAGTATCTTCATAATAGCGGGATCGGCTGCTGACCCGTTATTGCTCGACCTTTCAGGTGCCTTTTCGACTCGAGGAGCCGTTTATGGTGGTGATGTACTTGGAGTTCTTTGATGGCTTTGTAGCTGAGCAATAGCCACTTGTTGTGCTTGCAACATCTCAAAAATGACATGAAGGCTAACTTCTCTTTCCTTTTGAGCAGGGGCTATCTGTGCTTCATGTTGGTCTCCTTCGCGCACACTTTCGTCTGTATGAGAGCTTACATCAACATGTTGAGCGTTGCATGAGCCTTCATCAACGGGGATTTGCACTGGTGCCCCTTCAGGGTTTTGCGGTGGTACACCGGCGCCCGAAGCAGCTGCGGCGTTCTCTCCATGATCCTCAGAACCGTTGTTTTCATGTGCATTCACTGAGTTAGACATTTTCTAAGCTGAAATTGAAGATTCTTGGAAAAGAAAAAGTGTAAATAATAACTTTTGTTTTTAGAAAACCAGCACTAAAACAATCACTATTATTTTTAGCCCAACGGTGAGCGCCAAACTGTTTACCGCGAAAATGGTAATTACAATTATATTTTATTTTGTGGTTCTAAAAATATGTGATCTATTTTTATACTAGTTGCTTGGGCAATAGATGTTAAGTGAGGGGTAAGAAAAATGAGATAAGATCAAATGACATTGGAATTGTGCAAACCGAGCAGTTTTGAGACGGGGTCTCGAGCTGGTAGAAAATAGGGCCTCGAGGTCGATCTCGAATGCTTGATAGAAGGCGATCGATGTAGATATAACAGTATTGATGGCCTCGAAGATGGCCTCTTTATGATTAATAATGAGCAATAAGTGAAGAACAATCAATAAACACAATAAATAGAAGGCAATAAATCAACGGAACAATTGTAGAGAATGTTTGAGTTAGAGAGCAGAGAATGTTCTTGTTCTAGTATTGAATATCATCCCCCGTACAAAATGACAAGGGTCCCATTTATATAGGAGGAGGAATCCCAACATAGTATATGTGTAATTATTACAAAGAAATGCAGTTGGTACAACTATTTAATGTCACGGTACGGACTCGTACTATTCTTGCAGACTTGGTCAGCCTTAACCACGTGTCTCTTGAAAATTTTCCGCTTTTCCATGATGGCCATCGATTTACACCACCTCGAGGTCGAGCGTGGAAAATTCTCGACATGCTTCCTCGATGTCAAAACTCAAACTGCTTCGATCCCTTGAAGACGAGCTATAAAGTGCCATAATAATCATAAAATTGGGTTCTCCGATTTTAACCGTATACATACAGCGAAGGGACAAGTTTTCAATTGTTCAAATAATAACAAAAGTGAAGCAGAGTCAGGAATAACAAATCTCTTTATGATTAATAAATTCATTTTACAAGTTTGTTATCATGAGTAATTCTTACCTTGTTTTTGCTTCGTATTTTCTACGTCAAACGAATTGAATGACAGAGTAGTTGAAGCTTGAAGCATTGTTTTGCGCTTTTTTGACCTTTTAGCCACATTAGACTAGTCAAAAAAAGAAAAAGAAAGTAAGGCTAAGTTGTGTCAAATTATAAAATGACCGACCATCTCAAGTACGAAAAGTAGAGGAGGACTTGCAATATACTTATTCTTTATCCTCGTACCACATTATAGTTTAAATTGTTTAAACATCAGTTTTTCAAAAAGTATGGCCGTACTACTAACAAACAACTTACGGCAATTGGCAAGTGGATTTGTTCAAAAATCAATAAAAGCATGGCCGTACTACTAACAAACAACTTACAGCAATTGGCAAGTGGATTGGTTCACAAGTCAATCTTGGTTTCTCAAAATACTTTTAAGAGAAGCCCAAATCTTGGACTTGAAATGCAAGTTGCTCGTAAAAAGAAAGTATCTAAAAACATCAAAATGTTTGTACTCAGTTGCATGTCTTAATCTCATGTTAATGCTTTATTTGCTAATAAATTAAAAAAAAAATTCGCTATATTATGACAAAAGATTATTATTATTATTCTTTTGGAAGGAAATATGAGCTGCTAATAAAAGATAATCATTTTACATGTGGGTTTTATCGATAAACATTATAGAAACAAGTGTAATGATGAAAAAAACTTATAATAGTGATAATAAAGTTGAAGTCCGCGTACGGTCAAAATCGGGCTTGCCCTTTTTTGTATGGTTAATCGAGATCGGGGTGGCAGGACAAGGTTCTATCACATGATTATATCGGACCATGACACAAAGATAGTGCCAAGCTCGTAATTTAGGGACCGATCAAGATCGAGACCAGCCGAGATCGAGACCGAGCGGGATAGAGATCGAGCGAGATCGAAGAAAGCCTGTTGAGTCGAATAACGGAAAGCCAAGATATCCGTGATCGGGCAAGGATATCTTGGCGGAAATCTCGGCATGTATCAAGTCAAGATCGGTTAATTAGCCAATCATGGGATTTTCTTCTATATTTAGAATTGTACCATAAGTAGAACTCCTTCACTGTATAAAGAGGGGATTTAATCATTTGTAAACACATTACATTCACGCAGAACAAAGCAATATATTACATTTTCTCTCTTAAGCTTTCATAGTATGATGTTCAGTTCTTACTTTTCAATAGCATACTCATTTGTTTGAGGACGACCTAGCTCGAGGACCAAAGATGTGCATTACATTGGTTTGCTTTATTTCTATTTACAGTCAATTTCTAATATCAATTTTCGTATTTCTCAGTTTGTACTAAGTGAAATCTTATATCCTTAAAATCACATATAAATTCAATTGTTATCCGATTTTAAGGGTAAACAGTTTGGCGTCCACCGTGGGGCTAAAGATAATAGTGATTGCCTGGTGTTAATTTTCATAACTTGTTCTTGTAAGCGTTTTTGGTTGTGGGATCAGCATGTCGAACTCTCAAGCAGTACCCACACACATTGACAATGGCTTTAATTTCCATGGCGAAAATGACAACATAGCGCCCCAAGGAACATAGTACCCTCAGTTGACCGAGAGAGAGTTCCGGTTGCATACCCCATCGACGTCAGTTCCCCTATTGCCATTAATGCAAATCTGGTCGTCGACCCCGAGAATAGCGTCTGCAGAGACGTTCGATCAGCCGGTCAGAATGCATAGGACGAAGAAGAAGGCGGAATCATCCTTCGAATAATATTTGAAATGTTGCAGACTCAACAAGCTGCAATAGTACAACTTAAAAATCATAACCTTCCACCGAGCAGGGTCGAGCCCGAGCAATCGTAGAAAGTTGTTCATATGGTCGAACCGGTGTCGGGAAAATCAAACGGAAATGAATCAGGGAACGACCCCGCTATCATGAAAATGCTCGAGGAGCTGACAAAGTGAATTGAATCAGGGGAAAAGAAGATTGAAGCAAATGACAAGAAAGTAGAAATATATAATTCCAGAGTTGATCGAATTCCGGGGGCACCACCGATTTTGAAGGGTTTAGATTCAAAGAAGTTCGTGCAAAATCCCTTCCCCCAAGTGCAGCTCCTAAACCCATTACAAAGAAATTCCGCATACCAGAAATTCCCAAGTGTAATGGAACTATCGACCCCAACGAGCATGTCACTTCTTACACATGCGCGATTAGGAGGAACGATCTAGAGGACGATGAGATCGAGCCCGTATTGCTGATGAAATTCGGGGAGACCTTATCAAAGGGAGCGATGATATGGTACCATAATTTTCCACCCAACTCCATTGAATCTTTTTCCATGCTCGCAGATTCCTTCTTCAAAGAACACATCGGAGTCATAAAGGTCGAGACTAGGAAGTCAGACCTCTTCAAAGTGAAGTACAAAGACAACGAGATGCTCAGAGAGTTCGTGTCTCAGTTCCAAATGGAAGTCATGGATTTACCACCGGTTGCCGATGATTGGGCCGTTCAGGCCTTCACTCAAGGGATAAACATACGAAGCTCGGTGGCCTCACAATAATTAAAGCAGAACTTGATCAAATATCCAGCTGTCACCTAGGCTAATGTTCATAATCGGTACCAGTCAAAGATTAGGGTCAAAGATGACCAGTTGGGAACCCCTTTCAGGTGTGTTTATCCTATCAGGCTCGTCGTCAGAGTTAAAAGGGATATTGACTATGAACCACGGTCGAATAGAGATCGATATCATCCATACATTGGAGATCAGAGAAACAATGGGCTTGGACGCAACCCCGTTCGAGGTGATAGAAGAAATGATCAAGATCTGAACGCTCTAGGGATCATGAGTAAGAGTGGTTTTGACAGGAATATCGAGCCCAAAGAAGCACCGCGGTTATCGGAATACAACTTCAACGTTGATGTGTCAGCTATTGTATCAGTCATCGGGCGCATCAAAGACACTAGGTAGCCTCGACCTCTACAGACTGATCCGACCCAAAATAATCCTAATTAAATGTGAAATTATCATGGCACTCATGGTCATAGAACAGAAGATTGCAGATAGCTGCGGGAGGAGGTAGCCCGTTTTTTTAACGAGGAGCATCTTCGAGAATTCTTAAGTGATCGGGCAAAGAACCACTTCAAGAAAAGATATTCAAACAGACAGAATAAGCAAGAGGATCTGCAGCACGTGATCCACATGATGTTGGAGGGTCGATATTCCTCACGGACCTATATTTAAGCACACCAAGGTGTCGATCACCAGGGGAAAAAAGACTCGGAATTATGTACCAAAGGGAACTTGTCTTTCAACGAAGAGGATGCAGAGGAGATCTTACAACCCCACAATGACGCATTGGTAATATCTGTTATTATGAATAAAACTCAAGTTAAACGCCTTTTGATTGATCCAGGTAACTCGGCCAACATTATTCGTTTGTGGGTCGTAGAACAGCTCGACCTACAGGATCAAGTTGTTCCCGCGGCCCAGGTACTTAATGGTTTCAACATGGCATGAAAAACCACCAAAGGCGAAATAACTTTTCCAGTAAACGTGATTGGGACCATCCAAGAAACAAAGTTCCATGTGATCGAGGGTGGCATGAGGTACAACGCCCTGTTCGAAAGGCCATGGATCCATAATATGAGGGCAGTACCCTCGACCCTTCACCATGTTCTGAAGTTTCCGACACCAAAGGGAGTCAAAATAGTTTATGGCAAGCAGCCCGCCGCCAAGGAGATGTTTGCGGTCGGCGAAGTGATACCGGTATCGACACTCTCAACAACAAAGGGATCAGATTTGAGGGGGAAACATGAGGCCGAATAGCAACCACAGACACCAACCTCGACCCAATCGGAGAAGCAAGGGATCGATGAGGATGACGACTATTGGATCCCTCGATCCTTCATAATTCCCAACGACTCTGATCGAGCATCTACCAGAATGAAAGGAATACCTGGGCACAGGGCTAACCCTCAGCTCAGGAAAAAACTCATTCAATTCCTTTAGCTAACATGGATTGCTTTGCTTGGTCCAATCTCGATATGATAGGGATCCCATCGGAAATCACTGCCCATAAGCTAAGCCTGGACCCGAGGTCTCATCCGGTGAGAAAAAAAGAAGGTCCCAGTCTGAGGTTAAACATGCCTTCATCAAGGACGAGGTAACCAAACTTCTCAAAATAGGATCCATTCGGGAAGTAAAGTATCCTGAATGGTTAGCAAACGTAGTGGTAGTCCCTAAAAAGGGAAATAAACTTAGAATGTGTGTAGATTATAAACACCTGAATAAAGCATGCCCTAAGGATTCTTTTCCTTTGCTTAATATCGATCATATGATCGACGCCATGGCCAGCCACGAGATTCTTAATTTTCTCGACGCCTACTCTAGGTACAACCAAATACAGATGCACTCGAATGATCAGAAAAATACCCTGTTTATCACTAAGTACGCCACCTACTATTATAATGTAATTTTGTTCGGACTAAAAAATTTTGGTGCAACTTATCAACGCCTAGTAAATCGAATGTTCGAGGAACAAATAGGAAAATCAATGGAAGTTTATATTGATGACATATTAGTTGTCCCTGCGAGCAGAGGACCATTTGAAGCATTTGCAGGAAACTTTCAATATACTGAAGAAGTACAATATGAAGCTCAACCTAGAAAAGTGTACGTTCGGGGTTGGCTCGGGCAAGTTTCTTAGCGTCATGCTATCTAATCGGGGATCGAGATCAACCCCGATAAAATCAAAGTTATCAAGGATATCACAGTAGTAGATAATGTAAAGGTCGTGCAGAAGCTAACGGGGCGCATAGCCGCCCTAGGGAGATTCATTTCAAGATCCTCGGACAGGAGCCACTGATTCTTCTCACTACTAAAGAAGAAGAATAATTTTACGTGGACTTCAGAATGCCAACAGGCCTTGGAGGAAATAAAGCGGTACTTACCGAGCCCATCGCTACTTTACACTCCAAAAGCGAACGAGCAGTTTTACTTATATTTGGCAGTCTCAGAGATAGAGATAAGTGAAGTCTTGGTCCGAGAAGAACAAGGTACGCAACTCCCCGTCTATTATGTTAGTCGGACCTTAGGTGAGGCCGAGACCAGATATCCACACTTAGAAAATTAACGGTTGATTTAGTAAGCGCCTCTAGGAAACTAAAACCATATTTTCAATGTCATCCAATATGTGTTGTAACGACTTATCCACTTTGAAAAATTTTGCACAAACCCGAGCTTTCGGGTCGATTGGCCAAATGGGCTGTAGAAATCAGCAGGTACGATACTGCATATCGAACCCGAACCTCCATCAAGTCTCAAATCTTGGTAGACTTCGTGGCATACTTCACGCCGGCCCTCATACCCCAGGTTGAAAGAGAACTGTTAATAATATCGGGTATATCCTCGAGAGTTTGGACCCTCTTTATGAATGGTTCTTCAAAGATGAAGGTGTACGGGCTAGGCATCATAGAAAAACCACCCACAGGTAATGTAGGTAGACAATCTATCATGAATACAAAATTGTCTAACAATGAGGCCGAGTATGAGGCCATGATTGCAGGTCTTGAATTAGCTAAAATCTTGGGAGCCAAGTGTGATTCCCTCATCGTGGTAACCCAAGTTAACAGGACCTTTGAAGTCCGAGAAGATCGAATGCAGAGATACTTGGATAAACTACAGGTGGCTCTACATTGATTCAAGGAATGGACCTTGCAACATGTACCTCGAGATCAGAACAGCGAGGCCGATGCCCTTGAAAACTAAGGATCATCGGTCGAAGACGACGAACTCAACTTGGGGACTATCGACAACTCATGATATCAGTGATCGAAGAAGGTCACACCGAGATAAACTCAACAAGTTTAACCTGGGATTGGAGAAAAAAGTACATAGTGTATTTGAAGAACGGAAACTTCCATCAGATCTAAAGGAGTCGAGACCTCTACGTATAAAGGAAACACGGTTCACATTGTCCGAAGATGAAACACTATTTAGAAAGATGTTCAATGGTCCGTTAGCAATATGTCTGGGACCGGGGAGATACCGAATATGTCCTAAGAGAAGTTCACGAGGGCACTTGTGGAAATCATTCTGGTGGTTCACAAAGTAATCAGAGTCGGGTACTATTGGATCGATATGGATAAAGATGCAAAGGAGTTCGTTCGAAAATGCAACAAATGCCAAAGATATGCACCAATGATTCATCAACCTAGGGAACTGATCCATTCGGTCTTATCCTTATGGCCACTCATGAAATGGGGGATGGACATCGTCGGCCCTGGAGAAAAGGAGGTCATAGAATTTATTTGGGACCACATCATATGTCGATTCGGGAAGCCCTCCGAGATTTTTTATGATAATAGAAAGCAATTTATCGGTAGCAAGGTGACTAAATTTTTTGAAGATCACAAGATCAAAAGGATCCTATCAACGCCTTATCACCAAGCGAGAAAGGATAAGACGAATCGACCAACAAAACCATCATCCAAAATCTTAAGAAGAGATTGACCGATGCCAATGGGAAATGGAGAGAAATACTACATGAGGTTCTATAGGCATACCGCACAACACCGAAATCCAGTACTGAAGCAACACCTTTCTTGTTAGTTTATGGCGCCGAAGCTCTAATCTCGGTCGATGTCGGAGAACCTAGCATCAGGTTCCGATATGCAATATAAGGGTCAAATAACGAGGCCAGCCTAGAATTGTTGGATGAAAGACGTGAAGCTGCCCTCGTCCAATTGGCCGCCCAAAAATAGCAGATCGAAAGGTACTACAATCGAAGAGCCAATCTTCGACATTTCAACATCGGAGACTTGGTGCTAATAAAAGTTATCCTGAAACACCCAAAGTCTTAATGAAGGAAAACTGGGTACGAACTGGGAAGGACGATACTAGATTCTCGAAGTCACCGGAAAGGGATCCTACAAGCTCAGCACGATGAACGGTGAACAACTACCGAGCAATTGGAACATATCAAACCTAAAACGATACTACTGTTAAGGTACGCCCCCCCCCCCCCTTCCATTTTCATTTCCATTTTAGACTAACTCTTGAAGGTAGTCATCCAGGAACGACGACGTATTTTTCCAACACAAAGTCTTTAGGCCTGAAAGCACACATTGCACTATTTTTCCCTTAGACCGATTTTGTCCCAAATGGGTTTTTCTGTGAGGTTTTTAATGTGTCAACCATTGATTGTGCTAACTTAGAACAATTCAACAGTATCCGAGGCTTATTTGCAATCAACCTCGAATACTGGGGGCATTTCCCTCGAATGTTAACTTTGTTGCGAGGAAATTACTTCATAACAACGGGGTCTCGATAGGTAAAATTTGTAGGGCCAAAAGATCGAACGAACCATGCCCTCATAGGTTGCTCGATCTCTGGCACAGAACATGTACGCATGTATAATCATTTTTCACAAAAATAAAGAGAAGTATTTTTCCTTTCCAATATCTCATGCCTTTGAAAAAATTTTCTACTTTACAATTCCATGCTCTCGATCTATTATGTTAAGGGCTTAAGGACCGATCATAACCAGAGTTCGGATAGTCAACCCCACACTCGGGGACTACCGTCCGAAAAATAAATTCAAACAAGATTGAATTATTGAAACATCGAGGTCATAAGACCTTTTAGGCAACCCTCAAATTTTAAAGGCCGAGGTCACGGCAACACCACTCGGGGACTATTACTTCGGGCAAGCTCCAAGTAAACGGGAAAAAAAGCCCAACACGCAGATCCTATATAACACGATTCGGAGACGTCCAAATTCCATAACAAAATAGGCCTTCGAATTCTTTCATAACCGGTTTTAAATGCTACCCCCGGTAAAGTCATAAAAGGCTTTGATAATATCGAGCATCAAAAACTCTAATGAATGCAAAGGTTGTTCGAACTCCCATACCATTCCTTATTATTTTATGAGTAGACATTCCAAGTTTGTAAACACAAATAATAAAAAGAAAATTCAAGCTGAAAAGGGGAGAAATCCTTTCTTATATAAACAATCTTTTTACAAAAGCCAAATCAGCCTAATATAAAAAATATAAAAGCCTAAGGGCTTCTTTTACTTTGAGTTCAAGAGATCATTCTCACTCAACTGAAAAAAACCTAAGGGTTACCTTACTTCGATTTTGAGCAAGCCCTCGCTTGATCATATATCCTAAAGGCTACACTTATCCTATTTCAAGCAAATCAACCTCGGACCTTAGAATACAACTTCATAACTTTATGCTAAGGCACTCTGAACTTTGTATAGATCAATGGAGAATGAATAGACTTAGAAGCCATGAAAGGGAAGAAAGGTTTTAATATATATCAAAAATCATTTACAAGGGCAACATGGCTTGATAGAAATTCTCTACAAAAAGCCGAAACAACCTTAACAGAAATAATATAAATATATCCTAAAGGGCCTAGTCATCTCCGGCAGCAGCATCTTCACTCTTGAGGCCTTCTCCACTTTCAGACTCGCTCAGGCTCTCGGAATCATCGTCATCAGGATAAGCTAACCCTCTGGCTTCAGCTTCAATCTCCTTAGCGCTCTCGATCTCGACTGTAAGATCGAAACCACGAGCATGGATCTCCTCGAGAGTTTCCCTTTGAGATTGGAATTTGGCATGCTCGGTGACCCAATTTGCTTGAGCCTGAGTAGCCTCGGTGAATTCCTTTTCCTGGATCTGAGCAGCTTCAGCAGCGGTCCGATAGATAGCCACCAATGCATCATCATTGGCCTTGGTCGCTTCGACCTCCGATTTGGTCGTTTGGAGTTCTGTGACCAGCTTCTCCCCATAGAAAATTATTGAACTAATCAAGATTGGAGATCCTCGATTTTCTTAGTTTGCACCAAGGTTTTCTCTTTCATGCTTCAGAGTTGGACTTCAGTCGAAGTCAGTTGGGCTCGGGCAGTCTCCTTTTCTGAGGCAAGGTGATCCATATTTTTCTTCCATATTTTAGCCTCAGTCTTCATCGCGTTTACCTCCTCATGGAGTTGCCCGATCGCATCAATCTTTTGTTGAAACTGCGGGTTCGAACCATTAGTCATCACGCTCGAATCACCTTCACTAACTTCGAAGATTCTTCTTACCTGCTTGACCAGTTCGGCGTGTTCTTTTTGAGCCACTTCTAGCTCAGCACGAAGGCCTTTAGCTTCCTCTTCTCTTTGTTCACTGAGAAGATTGAAGGCATCCTTCTTCTCGGAGAACCCTCGGATCTCGTCCTCATACTGGCTCATCTCCCCTCGGGATCAGAAGAAAGCTTCATGATGAAGCACCGAAGCCTACAAACATAGAAAAAAGAGTTATATAAAGGAAGAAAAGTATAAGTATAAAAAGTGATATCAATAAGAGAATATGGGGTTACCCGGTTTAGAGCTTGTTGGGCTTCGTTTAAAAGACAAGGTGCTCTCACCACATCCATCCGGGCTTGGTCTTCTTCTCTGACCAAACATCGGAGATAGCTAGCCACCCCGAGCATCCTCCGGTAATGAGATAGTAATTGATTGCTTACACTCGGGATTGGCACTGGGGGCCGTAAACTGATTTGACAATTTAAAGCTCGAGGAAACCTCGCTCTAGCTCTTCCTCGATACCTCCAAATCACTCACGCCGGTGACATCTTCTACTCCAACAAAATAACCACGGAAAGGATCTTCCTCTCCATGGGCTCCTTCCCTATGGCAAGTCTCCACAGCCTGAGCTTCTTGTATCATCAACTCAGTGAATGAAGGAAATAAGGGGGAGTCTTATATCACCCCAAGTAAATCGTTGGGGGAACCGCCTTCGTCTCGGGGAGCCTCGATAGTTGTTTTTACGATAGCATCAACCGCCTCCTCAACGGCATTCTCACCCCGAGGTGAAGTATATTAGCCTCCTTCTGGGTCGAGGACTTCGGCCGAGTTTTCCCCCTAGATCTCACCGAGTTGGGGTAAAGCAGTTTCAGCTCCCACCGGCTCAGTAGCTCTTTGTGTCTCGGCATCACCTCGTACACGGGCCACCAGACCGGAGTCATTTTCTCTTTATTCTTCTTCTTCTTCCCTTAGCCATTGGACGGACTCCAAATTCAGAGGGATAATGTTCCGCTTGGGTTTACGAGCTGCTCTCTTTCTGGGTTTCTACCCCTCAGAGTTCGAAGCCCTTTTTCTCTTATTCTCCTTCACCGGCTTCAAGATAGGTGGTGAAATTTCTTCATCACTGGAAGGGGGCCTCATCGTCACCTCCTTCCTGAGATCTACAAAAGAATAAAAATGAGTAAGCCCAAGAAAGTATTTGGATAATGGTCAAATTATTAAGTCAGGAAAAAGGATTTACCGTGACTATTAGCCTCCCACCGACCCTTTGAAAAATTGCACCATGCACGCTCGGCATGTGTTGACTTGGATACCAGGCTCCCAACCCAGTTCTCGAGCTGGGGAACTAGACCTGGCATCCAGGCAATGGCTGCATCAAATAGAATACCGATAAGAAAGAATGAAAAAGTAAAGATAATGAACAGAAATTAAGGACGGAATCATACTTATGCTTCATATTCCATTTCTCAGGAAATGGCATACTCTGAGTCGGGATTAGGTATGTGGTCTTCATTCGAACAAACCGACCTATCCAACCCCGGTCTTTGTCTTCGTCTATGCTCGAGAAAGGTTCCTTGGTGGCCCGATGTTGAAGATTTTTTAGCCCACCCCGATAGAGTCGAGAGTTATACAGTCGTATGAGGTGGTCGAGGGTGAAAGGAAGCCCGTCAATTTTGCTCATGAAGTAACATAGTAGTATCAGGATCCTCCAGAAAGAGGGGTGAATTTGGCCAAGGGTCACCTGGTATTTCTTGCAGAAGTCTACAATGATCGGATCGAGGGGGCCCAACATGAAGGGGTAAGTGTAAATACTTAAGAACCCCTCCACGTGGGTGGTGATTGCTTCTTCTGGAGCCGGCACCACAACTTGTTTGTTTCCCCAGTTGCAATCTTTTTTAATTTGTTCAAGGAGACTTTTGGGTATCGAGCATATATATGTAACGACCCGACCAGTCGTTTTGCGTTATCGGACCCTGTTCCCCTAAATGAGACATCCTGTAGCGTCTTATTATGATTTATTACTTGCAGGGGCGGTTGGTTTGGGATTCGAAAGTGTTTAGAGTGATATAGGAACATTTGGTTCCTTAAGGTTGTCCTTTAAGTCCAAGTTTGACTTTGGTCAACATTTGGAGTAAACGAAACTTGAAATCGAGTTTCGACAGTTCCAGTAGATTCGTATGATAATTTCGGACTTGGGCATATATTCGTAATGGGTTTTGGATGACCCGGGAGCATTTCGGCGCCCAGTAGCGAAATAAGAGTTTCCTTAAGTTCATATTGTGGGTTGGGACGTGTTTTTGTGTTATCGAGGTCCAAATGGAATTTCGAGACCTACAATAGTTCCTTTATGTCATTTATGACTTGATCGCAAAATTTGGGTTCATTCCGAGTAGTATAGATCGGTTCGGCGCATTGTTAATGAATTCAAGAAACTTAAAGTTCCTAAGTTTGATTCTAGGAGTTTTGAGGTATGATTTTGCGTTTTAGTGTTGTTTTGGGTGTTCTGAAGGCTCGAGCGAGTCCGTATTATGATTTGGGACTTGTTCGTATATTTGGATGGGGGCTCGGGTGGGCCCAGGTGCCTCTAGGGCACCAAACGATGCCAAAAACCAGCTGAAGCAATTGCTGGTGCACCTGTTCTGGTGTGACCGCATGTGCGGTTCCCTAGTCGCAGGTGCGGGATCACTCCTACGGTCCCAGCCTTGCAGGTGCGACCTCCAGGTGGGCTTCCCTCTTCTCGCAGGTGCGGGCCCTTTCCCACAGGTGCGGACCCCGTTCTACAGGTGCGAGCCCAGGCCCCTTGTCCCATTTCCACAGGTGCGAGCATTTACTCGCAGGTGCGAGACTGTAGGTGCGGTCCTTGAGCCGCAGGTGCAGAACCTCTGTTGCCAGTGAGTTCTTTAAAACACGGGATTTATTCATTTCACCCCATTTTCTTCCACCATTAGAGACCTTGAGAGCTTGGAAAAGAGCCCCACGACCTAGCTACTGATAGGTAAGTGAATTCTACCCTAACGTTAGTTTAATGCATGAATTCCTAGTCAAATTAACTACCTAATTAGTGAAAATCAAGGGTTTGGGTAGTAACCTAGGACCTTATGAAAATTTAGGGAATTACCCGTTAATTAGCCATGAAATCATACAAAAATCACATATTAACGATCCTTAGGTTATGGGTAAGTGATTCTTTCAAAAATTTCTAAAACCCGAGCATGCGGGCCCGGGTATGAATTTTGGGATTTCTTCAAGTAGGATGAATGACTAAGTAAATAGGAGAATTCCATATGTTTGAGTGTAAATTGATATATTTATGTAACATTTGGCTAGTTTCGAGTCTTTGGGTGACGAGTTTTGGAGTTCGGGCGCGTTCTTGACCCAGAAAGTAGGTTCGACACGAGGTGAGTCTCCTTTCTAACCTTGTAAGAGGGAATTGTCCCCTAGGCGATTTAAATGACTATGTGCTAATGTTTTTGGGGGCTACGTACGTACAAAGTGACGAGAGTCCGTACGTAGCGGCTATTATTGTTATGTCCGGGTAGTTAGGCCTACACCATGCCTTGTGTTTTTCCTTGAATTTAACTATATGCTTTATGAAATTATGTCGTATGCAGTTTTGTTTCCCTGAGATCGTGGAATTTGAGAATTTAAAGGAACTTTTCACTGGAAAATAAATTTATGAAGAATATTGTGTGTGCATGTGACCGCTTCACAATTTACATTCCGCGAGCAGAGTGTTATTTCCTCCACTCTCATGCGAGCGGGTCGTACGCCACTGCGAGACTGAAAGATACATTATAGTTAATAATGTGTGTGCATGTGACAGATTCGCAATTTACATTCCGCGAATGGAGTGTTATTTCCCCCACTCTCATGGGAGCGGGTCGTACGCCACGGCGAGATTGAAAGATGTAATTATGGTTCGGGTCGTTCGACCCTCGGCAGTAAATAGATATAATTATTATGATGGCTCAGGCTGGTTTTCCTTATCCCGCATGCGCATGTTAAACTGTTAATGATTCCAAGGATATTGAAGTGATAAGAGATTTGGTGGAAAATGAAGTAGTAATTGTTTATTTACTTCCAGTATTTATTTGAATTACAGTTATCTTTAATGTGTACTATTTTTATCATCCTCGTATTCCTATTACCGATATCATATCTTGTTAAATTATTTTTTTGGACCTTTGTGAGTGTCAAGTCGACCTCTCGTCACTACTTCTTCGAGGTTAGGCGGGACACTCATTGGGTACATATTTGTTTATGTACTCATGTTACGCTTCTGTACTTAATTGTACCGGTTCTGAGGCTGGTGCATCTGGTTATCAGACCGGAGCTCGATTCTGAGTATAGATTGGACATGACTTCACGGTGAACTGCTTCTCCTGACAATCCTCGGCAGCACCATGGGGTTTCTTTTGTTATTCCCGTTTATTTCTTCCAGACAGTAGGACAGTTATATTATATCTTTTGTATATTCTGTTAGTATGCCCGTAGGACTTGTGACACTAGTTCCTGGCACACACGTGGTAGATATTATGGTTTACGGGTCTTTATATATATTGGCTCACGCCTCCTTATGACTGCTTTTGGTTAAATTGGATAGCTATATTTTTCAATTAATATTTTGAACTTTAAAACTTGGCACGTGTTGGGATGTTTAATCAAATATGTGAAAATCCTTAGTTATTTGGATGTTGGCTTGTCTGACCCCGGTGTTGGGCGCCATCACGACTTGAGTTAGGACTTTGAGTCGTGACATTATACCTCGACATTGGCTTGCATCGACCAGGAGCGAAGGATATTTTCTCAACCTTGAAGCTGGAATCGATGACACACACCACGGGACAGAACTCTTCGGGGCGTGGCTTCGCCGCTGGTTCCTCATTGACCTGCCGGGACGAGGAGGCAGTTTCTTTATGCGGAACCGTTTTTGATGTTTTAGCCATGTAGTTTTTACGGGCAAAAAAGAGTAGTAATTGAAAAGAAACACTTGGTGTTTTGGGATAAAACGAGCAAGGAAACTCAAAGACCTAAAAATGAGAAGCTTTGAAGAAGGCAAAGAACACTGAAGATTAGAATGAAGAAGATTTGAACTTAAAGTTTGAATGAATGAAGAAGGAGGGTATTTATTGGTTTCAAAATGACGGTTCAAAGCTGGTAGTGGCCGACTGTCGACTGACGCGCGCTAAATGCCTGGGAAACTGAACCGACGAGACATTTTCGGTCACCTATGTTGCTTACGTCACGATGCTTACGTCATGATGTACCGAGGTGAAGATCGAGGACACAAATCATTTCTTGTCATTACTCTCCAAAAAACGAGGTGACTATCTGTATATGGTCAAAATCGGGCTTGCCCTCTTTTGTATGGTTAATCAAGACCGGGGTGGCAGGCCAAGGTTCGACCACATGATTATATCGGACCATGACACAAAGATAGATTGCCAAGCTCGTAATTCAGGGGCCGATCGAGACTAACCGAGATTGAGACCGAGTGGGATAGAGATCGAGGGAGATCGAAGAAAGCCTGCTGAGTCGAATAACAGAAAGCTAAGATATCCGTGATCGGGCAAAGATCGTGGCAGAAATATCGACATGCATCAAGTCAAGACCGGTTAATTAGCCAATCATGGGATTTTCTTCTATACTTAGAATTGTACCCATAAGTAGAACTCATCCACTATATGAAGAGGGGACTTAATCATTTGTAAACACATTACATTCACGCAGAAAAAAGGAATATATTACATTTTCTCTCTTAGGAATATATTACATTTTCTCTCTTAAGTTTTCATACTCTGTTGTTCAGTCTTTCCTTTCCAATAGCATACTTATTTGGTTTGAGAGCGACCTAGCTCGAGGGTCAAAGTTGCGCATTACAATGGTTTGCTTTATTTATATTTACAGTCAATTTCTAAAATCAGTTTTCATATTTCTCGGTTTGTACCAAATGACATCACACATCCTTAAACCACTTATAAATTTAATTATTATCCGATTTTAAGAATAAACAAAATCACACAAAACACACCGGCAACATAACCATCGGAAAGAGAAGGCCAGTCGGCCACAGCAATTAGAACCCACCCAATTGTCCAAAGCAAAAGAAAAAGGTGTTCCAAATAAAATCTTATAAAACAAAGTATATTTAATCCCTACTAAAAAAACAAACAGAAAGCCCTACCTTCATAATCACCTAATTGAATAACTCATTTTCAAATTCTCACGGTGGAGTGATTTTTTCGTTTTACATCTCATGTTCGATATTCATTTTGAGATTCAATTGAGAGGCAGAGTCAGAATTTGAAGCATATGAATTCAAGATTTTAATCTTTTTATAGTTATTGGGTTCTAAATTAATAATTTATAAATATTTAATAAATTTTTAAAGATATATAAATATAGGGTTTGACTACTAAAAAACTAGAAAAATTCATCCAAAGAATATCGACTGAAGTCTATCGGAAAACAAATCGACCAAAATCTGTCGGAAATTAAGTAAATTGGTCGCAAAAGTCAAAGAAAATATTTCTGACACCGGAAATAGTAGTCTCACAACAAAAAAATAAAAATTTCTAATGATTTCAGTCGGAACTTGGTCATATTTAAAATTATGCTTTCCCGCCAAAGGCAATTAGTTTTTAATGTAACACAAATTATATATATCTAATTTACCAAGCGGAATAAGTTATAATTAAATATTTCGACTGATTTCGATCGGAAAAATATTTTTAAAAGAACTAAAATATAAATTTAATAATATTATAGACCGAAGTCGATCGAATTTGTCAACCTTTATATAAATAGCTTTTAAATAAATAATATTTAATACTTAATTGATATATAGCTTATATACTATACACTTAGTTGTGATGACCCAAAGGGATCATCTTATGTTTTAGGATTCAATTTTGTACTTTATAGCCTTAGAAATCTCATTTTTATCCTCCTCGATTTGCATGCGCAATCCGGGCATGATTTCCGAAAAGTTTTTATGTTAAAAATTAAGTAAATAATAGTTTATGGCCTCAAAAGTTAATTTTAGTTGACTTCGGTCAACGTTTTGAGTAAACAGATCAGGACCCGTATTTTGACGATCCTGGTGGGTTTGTAGTAAAATATGGGACTTGGGCGTATGTCCGGAGTCGAATTCCAAGGTCCCTAACTTGAGAAATGATTTTGGTTAAAATTGAAAGAATGAAATTATAATGGTTATAAGAAATTGGTTAATGTTTGATTTTGTTAGTATCGGGTCCGTATTTTATTCCGGAGCCCGGTACAGGTAATTTATAATATTTATACCTTATCTGTGAAAATTAGTGAGAAACGGAACTGATTTGACGTGATTCAGACGTCCGGTTGAGAAAATAGGAATTTTAAAGTGTTCTTGAGAATTTCATGTATTTTGGTGCTAAATCCGCAGTTTTAGGTGTTATTATGGAGATTTGATCGCACGAGCAAGTTTGTATGATTTTTTAGACTTGTGTGCATGTTTGATTTGGAGCCCCGAGGGCCCGGGTGAGTTTCGGATAGGCTACGGAGTGAAAAGAACTTAGAAAACATAGCTGGCGTGTTCAGGTCTGCAGATCTCACATTTGCGAAGTTTGGCTTGCAAATGAGAGCCTCACATTTGCGAGCATGAGGTGGGCAGTCTCGCATTTGCGAGAAAAGAGTCGCATTTGCGGAAGTTGATTATTCGCTTTTGCGAGTAATTGGCTCGCATTTGCGAAGGCTGCAGAGTGGAAAGAAGTTAGAAAACATAGCTGGTGTGTTCAGGTCTGCAGATCTCGCATTTGCGAGGTCTGGCTCGCAAATGCGAGCCTCACATTTGCGAGCAAAGGGTGGGCAGTCTCGCATTTGCGAGAAAAGAGCTGCATTTACGGAAGTTGATTGTTCGCATTTGCGGAAGTTGATTGGTCACATTTGCAAAGGCTGTAGAAATGCGAGGATTTCGCATTTGCGATACTTCTCTCGCATTTGCGAGCTTCGCATTTCGCAAATGCGACATCTACAGCTGATAGGTCTTGACTTAGATGGGATTTTTCTCATTTTTCAACATTTCCAAACACAAGAAACCCTCTAGGCGATTTTTCAAAGGCAACTTCTTCCCCAAATCATAGGTAAGTGATTCTTAACTCGTTTCTTTCAATCTTTCACTCCAGTTTATAAGATATCAACCTAAAATCTAAGGTTTTCATGGTGGAATGGGGGATTTTTTGATAGAAACTAGGTATTTCATAATTTTGGGATTTAGACCTCAAATTGAGGTCAGATTACAAAACCAATTATATATCCAGGATGGGGGGTGAATGGTTAATCAGGTTTTGGTCCGAATTTTTGGTTTGGAACAAGCGAGCCCGGGTGTTGACTTTTTAAAAAATGACCTAAATTGAACCTTTAGTTATCGTGGATGATTCGTAAGGCTTATTTTGAATCGTTCGGTTGGTAATTTGCCAGATATTGTTAGCTCGGAGGCTAATTTGAATGTCGAGGCTGTGATTGAACATTGAGTTTCGGAGCGAGGTAAGTGTTGTGTCTAACCTTGACTTGAGGGTTTAGGAACCTTTGTCTTACTTGTTATGTGGTAAATCATGTGAGCGACATATACATGAGGTGATGAGTACCTATACGCTGCCAATCTATCTGTTTTACTTGCTTTCTTATGTTCTCCTTATATTGGTTTCCTACTTGCTTTACTTGTTACATGTCTGATTGTAATCCCATGCCTACTTGTTACCCGTTAGATAATATGTTCCCTTGTTGAAGATATTTATTACCCCGTAGGATTATTGCTTCCCTCTATTGGTTTAAATTGTTCTTGTTAGCTTTTTCTGCGATATCCTTGCTTGGTCTCCAGCAACCAAAGGAAAACAGTAAAATGATCAGATAGGAAGGGACTCCAGGAATCTGCAGACATCGGCAGATCTACCTTGGGTCTCCGGGTAAAGAAGTGAACAGCGAAGTTCGGAATCAGCTCGGACCGACACCTAGATCTGCACAGGAAATACAGAGTGCAGCATCAGTACAACCGACCCCATGTATTGGTAAGTGTCGAGCCTAACCTCGGCGAGGTAGTGACGAGGCTCGGACAAGACACCCACATATAACTTGTGCAATATAATCATACAAGTAGAAAAAATAGTGATAAAAGGAATAAAGCAGACAATAATGAGAAGGGAACATGCTGAGGGGTTCACAATGTAAGGAATAAGAAACAGGAATAGGACTAAATCAATCAATATGCCTTAAACAAAATAAACAAGTAAAAATAATAAAGAAAATTGCACGGCATCACCCTTCGTACTTTTACTCTTAATCTCACCATATGATTAATAGAATGGCACGACATCACCCTTCGTGCTTTCACTCTCTCATAATATAGCATGGCATCACCCTTCGTGCATTATCACTCACAAGACATGGCACGTCATCACCCTTCGTGCTTTTACACTCACAAGCCATGGCACGACATCACCCTTCGTGCAGTAAAACTCACTCACAAAGATTGCACGGCATCACCCTTCGTGCGTTACACTCATCCTCACCAAAACAAAGATCAATAACGGCGGAAAGACAGAGATATCATAAATCAGTTTTACTACAATATTCACTACCACAATACCAATTTCAACCTTGAGTCAATACTCAACAATTACCAATTCCAGTAAAAATAAGATTAGAGTATCCCAACATAGCAATTAGCTAAGCTCCGCATGAATAGATCGATTAAAGGATACAACGGTTAGAAGAATAGTATTCACTCGCATGATATGACTCGACATCAACACATAGGTTCTCTTCACTTCACCTATATATTGTACTCAATAAACAAACATTTAGCAAGTAGTCAATTATTACCTAATCCCTCAAGCCAAAGTTAGACACGACGCTTACCTCGATCTACGGGTCACTCACTGCTTAAGTACCGCTTTTCCTCTAGATTACACCTCCAACCCACTCGTATCTAGCCATAATTCACTTAATAACATCAAATATTGCTAAAGAAATTAGTTTCAATACATAAATTTAGATTTCCCAACATTTCCCACAAAAAGTCAAAATCGACCCTGGGCCCGCTTGGTCAAAATCCAAGGTTCGGACCAAAGCTCATTTACTCATTCACCCCCGAGCTTGAATATGTAATTAGCTCCAGAATCTGACCTTAAATCGAGGTCTAAATTCCCAAATTAGCAAAATTCTCAATTCTCCCAAAATCCCTAATTTCTACCCTTAAAGAACAAGATTTAGGACTAGGGTTTCAATGAGTGATAATGGAAAATTGAAGAAAACGAGTTAAGAAGTGAAAACCTATGATTTGGTGTTGACATACCTCTTTACAAATTGCCCTAGGTCGAGTTCTAGTGATGAAAATGAAATTTGGGACAAAGTCCCGTTTTTGTTCTGTTTTGAAAATCACTGGACAAGCCTTCTTCGCGTTCGCGAAGGGCCTGTCGCGATCATGAAGCTTTGGCTCTATTAGCCTACACGTTTGCGAGATACACTTCACGTTCACGAAGGCTTACTCCCCCAAGCCTATGCGTTTGCGAGCCAAGTGCCGCATTCGCTATGAGTATCTTTATTTCCCCTCCCCCAGGTCCCTAAGTCATCGCGTTCGTGTGGAGACTGGTCGCCTTCGCGAAGGGTAACACCCCCAATACTCCGCGTTCGCAACCAATCCTTCACGTTCGCGAAGAAGAAAATTCCCTTCCATCCCAGTTCTCCTTCGCGATCGCGAGAGTGACTACGCGATCGCGAAGAACAATGGATCAGACACAAAATTCAGCCATTTACACCAGATTTTCCAAGTCCAAAACATCTCGTAGCATATCTGAAACTCACCCGAGCTCTCGGGGCACTAAACCAAGCATGCACACAAGTCTAAAAAAGTCATATGAACTTGCTCGTGCGATCAAATCGCCACAATAACACCTAAATCTTCGAATTTAGCACCAAAACCTATTAATTTCTCAAGAACACTTGAAAATTACTATTTTCTCAACTAAAGGTCCGAATCACGTCAAATCAGTTCCGTTTCTCACGAAATTTCATAGATAAGGTACAAATATCATAACATACCTGTACCGGACTCCAGAATCAAAATACGGACCTAATACCAACAAGATCAAACATTAAGGAAATTCTTTAAAATCAATAATTTTCAGTCTTTCATTTTTTGTCAAAAATTCATATCTCGAGCTAGGGACCTCGGAATTCGATTCCGGGCATACGCCTAGGTCCCATATTTTACTACGGACCCACCGGGACTGTCAAAACAAGGGTCTGGGTCCGTTTACTCAAAATATTAACCGAAGTCTATAAAATCATTTTTAAGGCCAAAAATTATTGTTTCTTCAATTTTCCACAATAAAAGCTTTTTGGAAACACACTCGGACTATGCACGCAAAATCGAGGAGGGTAAAACAAACGTTCATCCATGAACGGACATAGAAAAGTACTTGGACTGGCGAATAGGTGGGGATATCTACTCTGCATGTCCGACTCGGATTCCCAAGTAGCTGCCTCAACAAGCTGACCTCTCCACTGCACTCGAACTGAAGGATAACTCTTCCCAAACCTCATGACACCCTTCATGGGTGATACCCGAAGAAATACTCTCTTCCCGACCATGAATACCACATCACGAACTCTACAGTCGGCATAACTCTTCTGCCTGGATTGAGTTGTACGAAGTCGATCATGTAAAATCTTGACCTTGTGTCACGACCCGAGTTACCCTCCGAACAATCTCGTGACGGAACCTAGTCTCTACCACTAGGTAAGCCTAAAATTTCTGAAATATAAGACAAAGAAATAGAAACAGTAAAGAAGAAGAAATACTATAAAATTTAGTCGCTCGGCATTTACAGTTTTTACTTTCCCAAAACCCGAAACATCACAAAGTCACAAACTCTGAATTACTGTAGCTCTATAAAAAGGAGCAAGGAAAATGTATCTATCTATCTAAATAGCTGCTGAGATACGCCTAGCCACTGTACGGTGCACTGGTACTTGATCTGCACATGGGGAAAACATGCGCAGAAAGAGCGTGAGTACTTCACATTCGGTACTCAGTAAGTGCCAAGCCTAACCCCAGTCAAGTAGTGACGAGGTCAGGTTGAGGCCCTACTGAGTTTTAAAACAAGACATTTATAAATCTAAACAGTGAAATATAGATAAGCATTGATAAACAGAATTAATGGCACTAAAAGGGTTAATAACAGAAAAAGAGTCCTCGGCTCAGCTCAGCATATATCCCAACAGTAAATCAAGCAATACAGTATAAGGGGAAAGCTCCTGGATCTCAGTCCGTAGTCCCAATTTAAAAATGCTATGCAGTATAGGGGGAAAGCTCTCGGATCTCAGTCCGTAGTCCCAATTTAAATATGCAATGCAGTACAGGGGCAAAGCTCTCGGATCTCAGTCTGTAGTTCCAATTTAAATATGTTATGTTGTACAGGGAAAATCTCCCGAATCTCGGTCCGTAGTCCTAATTTAAATATGTAGTGCAGAAGTATGTTAGATACGGCTTAATTAAATAGTTCAGAAAAATCAACAGGCAAGAATACAGTAAAACTATCTAAGCATGGTGCAACTAGTAGCAATTAACAGGAAAAATCAGGTAAGAACAGGTGGGCATGCTTATTCTTAAGCTAACTACTCAGTTAAGACAAGGAACAGTAATAAAGGAATGAAAATGAGTGATGCCGTGGAAGGAAAAAGTGAGATTTAGCAACTATGACCCGTGTACGCGCTCGTCAACTCACGTACACGGCGTCCACGTAACAAATTCAGTATAAAAATTCCTAAGGGGAAGTCCCCAACACAGATTTAGGCAAGCCACTTACCTTAACTGTGCTAATCAACTCAATACCATGCTCTTGCCACGAATATCCAACTCCGGGTGGCCCAAATCATATAATTTCGATTGCATAATGTAAATAACACTTTAAGGAATCAAATTAGCTAATTAATTCGAAGCTAATATGCGAAATTAGGAAATTCGCCCAAAAAGTCCCCCGGGCCAACGTCTTGAAATCGGGTAGAAATTATATTTTCCGGATACCCATTCACCCATGAGTCTAATCATATAAAGATCTCTCAAATCGGATATCAAAAACCCACTCAAAACTCAATAATTTGGTCTATGAAGTTTATCAAATTTTCCACCCAAATTCGAATTCTAAGGACCAAATTTAAGTTAGGAATCATGGAAATTGATCTAAGTTGGGTAGAAATCACTTACCCAAGTTACCCGAGTGCAAAAGTTTTCAAAAATCGTCCCTCTCGAGCTCTCAAATTCAAAAAAGGTGAAAATAGTCTTTAACGCTCGATTCTGATATAATTGCCCAGTGATTTCTGCACCTGCGCCCCTGGGACCACTCCTGTGGTCCCGCACCTGCGGAAATACCAACGCTGGTGTGAAAACCTACTAAAAGGCCTGGGGTCGCACCTACGATAAATTCGCCGCGTCTGCGGAAAACCAATCGCACCTACGAGGACTGGGTGATTTGGCCAAGTCCGCACCTGCAACCTCCTCGCCACACCTGCGAAGGTCCATCGCAGGTGCGAGACACCAAAACTAGCAATGGTTCAGCTGTTCTTCTAAGTTCTAATTTCACCCGTTGAGCATCCGAAACATACCCGAGACCCCTGGGACCTCAACCAAAACTACCAATCAACCCTAATAACTCATTCAATCTTGGTCGAGCCTTAAAAACACGTCTCATAACATAAAATCATTAAATATGCATAGATTCAAGCCTAAGAACTTATGAAATTTCTAAAATCCACATCTGATGCCGAATACGTCTAAACTCGTCCGAATGACCTCAAATTTCGCACACATGTCATAAATGACATTACAGACATGTTCTCTCTTTCGGAATGCCATTCCGAGTCCGATATCAAAATTTCACTTATTGGTCGGAATCACCGAAATTCTAACTTTCGCCAATTCAAGCCTAAATCTACAACTGACCTCGAAAATACATTTCGAACTCGCTCCTAAACCCGAAATCACCCAACAGAGCTAACGGAGTCAACGAAATTCCATTCTAGATTCGTCTTCACATAGTTCTAGCTACGACCTTATTTCAAAAGCTAAAATCCACATTTAAGGACTATGTGTCCAAAATCACTCTGTATTTCACCACTCAACGCTCCGACAAGTTCCAATAGCATAATTAGACATGGGAGAAACAGTTATTAGGCGATCGGGGCGCTAACTCTCAAAATGACCGACCGGGTCTTACATTCTCCCCCTCTTAAGAAAATCGTTCATCCTCGAACGAGTATAGAAGCATACATGAAGCTGTGAAAAGATGAGGGTACTGACTGCGCATATCGTGCTTGGTCTCCCAAGTCGCCTCCTCGACTAGGTGACTCCTCCACTGAACCTTTACTGACACAATATGCTTTGACCTGAGCTTCCTGACCTGTCTATCCAGTATAGTTACTGGCTCCTCAACAAATGACAAATCCTTGTCCAACTGGACTGGACTGAAATCCAAAACATGAGTCGAGTCACCGTGATACTTCCGGAGCATGGAGACGTGGAATACCGGATGAACTCCTGCTAGGCTGGGAGGCAGGGCTAGCTCATAAGCAACCTCCCCAACACGTCACAACACCTCAAAAAGGCCAATAAATCTTGGACTCAGCTTACCCTTCTTCCCGAACCTCATGACGCCCTTCATAGGCGATACCCGAAGCAAAACCGGATCACCAGCCATAAATGCCAAATCATGAACCTTCCGGTGCGCATAACTCTTCTGCCTGGACTGAGCAGCGCGAAGTATCTTCTGAATCACCTTCACCTTGTCCAGAGCGTCCTGGACCAAATCTGTACCCAACAATCGGGCCTCGCCCGGCTCAAACCATCCCACTGGGGACCAGCACCGTCTACCATACAAAGCCTCATATGGCGCCATCTGAATGTTCGACTGGTAGCTGTTATTATAAGCAAACTCAGCAACTGGAAAGTATCGGTCCCGTAACCCTCTGAAATCCATCACACAGGCACGGAGCATATCCTCAAGAATCTGAATCGTGCGCTCGGACTGCCTGTCCGTCTGGGGTGAAAGGTTGTACTCAACTCCACTCTAGTACCTAACTCCTGCTGAACGGCTATCCAGAACCGTGAAGTGAACTGTGTATCTCTGTCTGAAATGATGGATACTGGAATACCGTGGAGGCGAAAAATCTCTCCGATGTAAATCTCAGCCAACTGCTCAGATGAATATGTAGTCAACACTGGAATGAAATGGGCTGATTTGGTCAACCGGTCCACAATCACCCAAATACCATCATACTTCCTCAAAGTCCGAGGAAGTCCAACCACAAAGTCCATGGTGATCCGTTATCACTTCCGCTCTGGAAGCTCAATATGCTGAAGTAATCCTCCTGGTCTCTCATGCTCACATTTGACTTGCTGACAGTTGAGGCACTTGGCCACAAACTCCACTATATCCTTCTTCATCCTTCGCCACCAATAGTGTTGTCTCAGATCCTGGAACATCTTCACGGTACCCAGATGGATGGAATAGCGCAAACTATGGGCCTCCTCAAGAATCAACTCCCGAAGCCCATCTACATTGGGCACACAAATACGGCCATGTATCCTCATCACATCATCATCCCATATGGTCACATCCCTGGCATCACCCTGCTGAACTCTATCCCGAAGAGCTAGAAGGTGGGGATCATCATACTGGCGCTCTCGAATGCGGTCATAAAGAGAAGACCGAGCAACCACACAAGCTAAAACCCGACAAGGATCCGAAAGGTCCAACCTTATGAACTGACTGACTAAGGACTAAACGTCCAAGGTTAAGGGCCTCTCAGCTGCACGAAGATATGCCAAACTACCCACTCTCCGCCCGGCGACTCAAGCCGTCGGCCACCACATTGGCCTTCCACGGGTGGTATAATATAGTGATTTTATAGTCCTTTAGCAACTTCAAAAACCTACGCTGGCGCAAATTGAGATCCTTCTGCCTGAATATATGATGCAAACTCCGGTGATCCGTGAATATTTTACAGGGAACACCATATAAATAATGCTGCCATATCTCCAGGGCGTGAACAATCGCTGCTAACTCGAGATCATGAACAGGGTAGATTTTCTCATGCACCTTCAACTGTCTGGACGCGTAGGCAATCATCCTACCGTCCTGCATCAACACCGCTTCCAGACCATCCTTAAAGCATCACAATAGACTATATAGGAACCTGAACCTATGGGTAATACTAACACTGGAGCTGTAGTCAGGGCTGTCTTGAGCTTCTGAAAGCTCTCCTCGCACTCCTCAGTCCATATAAGAGGTTCACCCTTTTGGGTCAGTCTGGTCATGGGCGCTGAAATAGATGAAAATCCCTCCACAAAATAGCGATAATACCCAGCCAAATCGAGGAAACTACGGACTTCAGTAGCTGAAGACGGTCTAGGCCAACTCTGCACCACCTCTACCTTCTTCGGCTCTACCTTGATCCCATCCAAAGATACCACATGGCCTAAGAATTCCATAAAATCAAACCAAAATTCACACTTAGACTTATTCTCCCTCAATGTCTGAAGCACGGTCCCCAAGTGCTGCTCATGGTCCTCCTAGGACCGAGAATATACCAGAATGTCATCAATGAACACAATGATGAAAGTATAAAGATACGGCCGAAATACGTTGTGCATGAAGGCTGCTGGGGCATTGTTCAGCCCGAATGACATAACAAGAAACTCATAGTGGCCATATCTGGTCTTGAAGGCAATCTTCGGGATATCTGGCTCCTGAATCTTTAACTAATGATAACCCGAACGCAGATCAATCTTAGAGAACACCCTAGCACCATGTAACTGGTCAAATAGATCATTAATGTGAGGCAATGGGTACATGTTCTTCACTGTCACCTTATTCAGCTGCCGGTAGTCAATACACATACGCATTGAACCGTCATTTTTCTTCACAAACAATACCGGAGCACCCCAAGGCGATACACTGGGCCCGATGAATCCCTTTTCAAGTAACTCCTGTAACTTCTCCTTCAAATCTTTCAACTCAGGAGGAGCCATGCGATAAGGAGGAATGGGAATGGGCTAAGTGCCCAGCAACAAGTCAATGCCGAAATCAATTTCTCTGTCGGGCGGCATACCCAAAAGGTCAGCTGGAAATACATCAGGATAGTCCCTAACAATTAGAACTGACTCAACTGTAGGGGTCTCAGCACTAACATCTCTTACAAAAGCCAAATACGCATCACACCCCTTTTCAACCATCCACTGAGCCTTAAGAAAAGAAATGACTTGGTGGGGAGTATACTCTAAGGAACCTCTCCACTCTAACCTCGGTAATCCTGGCATAGCCAGTGTCACGGTCTTCGCGTGACAATCAAGAATAACATAGTAGGGAGACAACCAGTCCATACCCAATATAACATCGAAATCTACCATGATGAGTAATAGTAAGTCACCCCTGGTCTCAAAACCACTAATAACAATCAATCACGACCGATATACACGGTCCACAACTTGAAAATCTCCCACAAGAGTAGAAAGATATACGGGGGAACTCAAAGAATCCCGAGATATTCCCAAATGTGAAGCAAAGTAAGAAGATACATATGAGAACGTAGAACCTGGACCAAATAACATGGACCCATCCCTATGAAAAATAGGGACAATACCTGTGATGACCGAATCTGAAGCAACGACCTATGAGCGTGCTGGGAGAGCATAATATCTAGCCTGGCCTCCCCCTCTAGGGCGACCTCGACCTCCCCGATCTCCACCTCAAGCTTCCTGAGAAGGTGGGGTAGCAGTTAGGGATGGGAGAATAGCTGGAGGACCCGGTGGAAGACGTGGAACCTGATAAGTCTGAGGTGGTGCACCCCTCCTAGCTCTAGGGAAATCTCTGATCACATGACGAGGGTCACCACACCCAAAACAACCCCTCGGAGGATGTGGCGGCTGTTACTGACTCTGAAATGGCCTACCGGACTGGCCAGTGATACCACCTCGAGCAGGAGGCAAATGAGATACTGGTGGTGCATAATAAGGCTCCTGAGGTCAAGGGGGATCTGGAATACCAATGGCTGCTGGAATGGCTGAATGAATGGGGCGACTCACAAAACCCCTACCATAGTGTGCTTCTGGTGCACGAACTCCTGAAAAATGACCAGTCTCTCGAGACCTCTTGGCCTCTCTCTCTTCCCTGTCTCGTGCTAACATACTCTCAATCCTCCGGGCAATACTCACGGCGTGCTGGTAAGTGATATTTGTCTCCAGATCTCTCGCTATGCTAGTCCGAATATTGGGTTGGAGTCCCTCAATAAAGCGTTGAACCCTCTCTCTGATAGTGACAACCAAAGATGGTGCATGACGATCCAAATCACTGTAACGGGCTGCATACTCTGACACAATCATGGTAGCCTGGCGTAGCTTCTCAAACTCCGCACGCCAAGCATCCCTGTGGCTCTGAGAGACAAACTCAAGTAAGAACATCTTGGAGAACTGAGCCTAAGTAAGTGAAGCTGCCACGTCCAGACTACTCAGCTCAAAAGTATGCCACCACTAATAGGCTGCTCCTCTCAGCTGGAAAGCGGTGAAAGAAACCCCACTTGTCTCCACAATACCCATAGTGCGGAGAATGCGATGACACTCCTCAAGAAAATCCAGGGCATCATCTGAAGCTAATCCGCTTAACTCAGGTAAGTGGTACTTCTTGTACCTCTCAAGTCGGAGGTGCTCTGCCTCATAAACAACAACCCTAGCCTCATGTTGAGCTGGAGCTGCTGGGGACATAGGAATATACTCTGGAACCTACCTAATATGGACCCTCTCCTCAGGAGTACGGGTTGCGGGAGTCTGTGTCCCTCCCCCGTCCTGGGAAGTAGTCCCTCCTCAGACAGAGTACTGAAGGCACTCAGAAACTAAGCCAATGTGTCCTGGAGGACTGGAGTAATAGTAGGGACCTCCTGCGCCCCTCCAACTGTGGCTATTGGGGGCTCCTCTGCTTCTACTCTAACCGGTGCTCGGGCTGCACCGCGTGCTCATCCTCTGCCCTGGCCCATGCCTCTGGTGGCTCTGACTGGGGGCTCGGGTGCCTGATCATCAGTACGTCTGGTACGGGTACGAACCATCTGCAAGCAAGAATAGAATGGATTTTAAGAATTGGATGATAGTAACTAGCACGATAAGGAATTCCAAAGAATTTGATTGTTCTTAACAGTTACATAGCCTCTCGAAGATAGATATGGACATCTCCGCACCGATCCGGGAGACCCCAACAAACCGGCTTGGGACTTGTGACTCCTATGAACCTAGATGCTCTGATACCAACTTATCACGACCCGAGTTGCCCTCTAAACGGTCTCGTGACGGCACCTAGTCTCTACGACTAGGTAAGCCTAAAATTTGCGGAAAATAAGACAAAGAAATAATAGAAACAATAAAGAAGAAGAAATACTATAAAATTTAGTCGCTCGGCATTTACAGCTTTTACTTTCCCAAAACCCGGAACATCACAAAGTCACAAACTCTGAACTACAGTAGCTCTATACAAAGGAGTAAGGAAATGTATCTCTCTCTATCTCTCTCTCTCTCTCTCTATATATATATATATATATATATATATATATATATATATATCCTCTATAACTATACAGAATTATATCACGGTATCCTAAACAGCTGCTGAGATACGCCTAGCCACTGTACGGTGCACTGGTACCTGGATCTGCACATGGGGAAACATGTGCAAGAAGGGTGTGAGTACTCCACATTCGGTACTCAGTAAGTGTCAATCCTAACCCCAGTCAAGTAGTGACGAGGTCAGGTTGAGGCCCTACTGAGTTTTAAAACAAGACAGTCATAAATCTAAACAGTGAAATATAGATAAGCATTGATAAACAGAATTAATGGCACTGAAAGAGTCAATAACAGAAGAAGAGTCATCGGCTCAGCTCAACATATATCTCAACAGTAAAACAAGCAATGCATTACAAGGGGAAAGCTGCCGGATCTCAGTCCATAATCCAAATTAAAATATGATATGCAGTACATAGGGAAAGCTCCCGGATCTCAGTCAGTAGTCCCAATTTAAATATGCAATGCAGTACAGGGGGAAATCTCCCGGATCTCAGTCCGTAGTCCCAATTTAAATATGCTATGTAGTACAGGGAGAAAGCTCCCGAATCTCGGTCCGTAGTCCCAACTTAAATATGCAGTGCAGATGTATTCGGATACGGCTTAATTAAACAATTCAGGAAAATCAACATGCAAGAATACAGTAAAACTACCTAAGCATGGTGCAACTAGTAGCAATTAAGAGGAAATCAAGTAAGAACAGATCAGAATGCTTATTCTTAAGCTAAATACTAAGTTAAGACAAGGAACAGTAACAAAGGAATGAAAATGAGTGATGCCATAGAAGGAAAAAGTGAAATTTAGCAACTATGACCCATGTACGCGCTCGTCACCTCACGTACACGGCGTCCACGTAACAAAATCAGTATAAAAATGCCTAAGGGGAAGTCCCCAACACAGAGTTAGGCAAGCCACTTACCTTGACTGTGCTAATCAACTCAATACCACACTCTTGCCACGAGTATCCGACTCCGGGTGGCCCAAATCTAATAAATTTGATTGCATAATGTAAATAACACTTTAAGGAATCAAAATAGCTAATTAATTCGAAGCTAATACGCGAAATTAGGAAATTCTCCCAAAAAGTCCCCTGGGCCCACGTCTTGGAATCTGGTAAAAATTATATTTTCCGGACACCCATTCACTCACGAGTCTAATCATATAAAAATCTCTCAAATCAGATGTCAAAAACCCACTCAAAACTCAATAATTTGGTCTATGAAGTTTATCAATTTTTTACCAAATTTTCCATCCAAATTCGAATTCTAAGGACCAAATTTAAGTTAGGAATCATGGAAATTGATCTAAGTTGGGTAGAAATCACTTACCCAAGTTACCCAGGTGCAAAAGTCTTCAAAAATCGCCCCTCCCGAGCTCCCAAATTCAGAAATGGTGAAAATAGGCATTAACCCTCGATTCTGATATAATTGCCCAGCGATTTCCGCACCTGCGGAAATACCATCGCATGTGCGAAAACCCACTAAAAGGCCTGGGGCGGCACCTGCGGTAAATTGGCCGCATTTGTGGCTCCGCATCTGCGGAAAACCAACCGCACCTGCGAGGACTGGGTGATTTGGCCAAGTCCGCACCTGCGGAAGGTCCATCGCAGGTGCGAGACACTAGAACTAGCAATGGTTCACTTGTTCTTCTAAGTTCTAATTTCACCTGTTGAGCATCCGAAACATGACCGAGGCCCCCGAGACCTCAACAAAAACTACCAATCAACCCTAATACCTCATTAAAACTTGGTCGGGCCTTAAAAACACGTCTCATAACATAAAATCATTAAATATGCATAGATTTAAGCCTAAGAACTTATGAAATTTCTAAAATCCACATACGATGTCGAATCACGTCTAAACTCATCTGAATGACCTCAAATTTTGCACATAGGTCATAAATGACATTACGGACCTGTTTTCGCTTTCGGAATTCCATCCCGAGTCCGATATCAAAATTTCACCTATCGGCCGGAATCGCTGAAATTCTAACTTTCGCCAATTCAAACCTAAATCTACAACCGACCTCGAAACACATTCCAAACTCGCTCTTATCCTCGAAATCACCCAACGGAGCTAACAGAGTCGATGAAATTCCATTCCGGATTCGTCTTCACACAGTTCTAGGTAAAGCCTGATTTCAAAAGTTAAAATCCACATTTAAGGACTATGTGTCAAAAATCACTCCGGGTTTCACCACTCAACGCTCCGACAAGTTCCAAAAGCATAATTAGACATGGGAGAAACAGTTATTAGGGGATCGGGGCGCTAACTCTCAAAAAGACCGACCGGATCGTTACACCTTGTCCAAGGCCTCTTGCACTAGATCTGTACCTAACAAACGAGCCTCCCTGGCTCAAACCACCCAACTGGCGACCTGCACTGTCTACAATATAAAGCCTCATAAGGAGCCATCTGAATGCTCGACTGGTGGATATTGTTGTATGCGAACTCTTCTAGGGGCAAGAACTGATCCCACGATCCTCCGAAGTCTATAACAGAAGCGCGGAGCATATCCTCCAAGATATGAATAGTACGCTCAGACTGTTCGTCCGTCTGAGGATGAAATGGTGTGCTCAGCTCAACCCGCGTACCCAACTCACACTGTACTGCCCTCCAAAAGTTCAATGTTAACTGCGTACCTCGATCAGAAATGATAGACATGGGAACACCGTGAAGACGATGATCTCCCGAATATAAATCTCTGCCAGCCGCTCCAAAGAATAGGTAACTGCCACAGGAATGAAGTGTGATGACTTTAGTCAGCCTATCCACAATGACCCATATGACGCCGAACTTCCTCTGAGTCTGTGGGAGTCCAACAACAAAGTCCATAGTGATAAGCTCCCACTTCCACTCAGGAATCTCCATCTACTGAAGCAAATCATTGGGTCTCTGATGCTCATACTTTACCTGCTGACAATTCAGGCACTGAGCCACATAAGCAACTATATCATTTTTCATCCTCCTCCACTATTAAAGCTATCGTAGGTCCTGGTACATCTTTGCGCCGCCCAGGTGAATAGAATACCGAGAACTGTGAGCCTCCTCAAGGATCAACTCACGAAGCCCTTCAACATTAGGCACACACACACGACCTTGCATCCTCAAAACGTTTTCATCTCTAACGGTAACCTGCTTGACACCACCATGACAAACTGTGTCCCTAAGGCCCAACAAGTGAGGATCATCATACTGTCGATCTCTGATACGCTCAACCAAGGAAGATCGAGCGACTGTGCAAGATAGAACATGGCTGGGTTCTGAAATATCCAACGTCATGAACTAGTTGGCCAAAGTCTGAACATCTGAAGCCAGCGGCTTCTCACTGGCTGGAATGAACGCAAGGCTGCCCATACTCACTGTCTTCCTACACAATGCGTCAGCCACCACACTGGCCTTTCCCGGATGATACAACATGGTGATATCATAGTCTTTCAATAACTCCAACCATCTCCTCTGACTCAAATTGAGATCCTTCTACTTGAACAAATATTGAAGGTTGTGATGATCCGTGAAAACCTCACATGACACGTCATAAAGGTAGTGCCTCCAAATCTTCAGCGCATGAACAATGGCTGCCAACTCTAAATCATGAACAGGGTAATTCTTCTCATGAACCTTCAACTACCGAGACATATATGCAATTAGCCTGCCCTCATGCATCAATACTACTCCGAGCCCAACATGGGAGGCATCACAATACACCGTGTAAGAACCTGAATCAGATGGTAATACCAGCACCGGCGCTGGAGACAAAGCATCCTTGAGCTTCTGAAAGCTCGCCTCACACTCGCCTGACCATCTGAATGGGGAACCCTTCTGGTTCAACCTGGTCAACGGGGATGCTATAGATGAAAACCCCTCCACAAATCGACGGTAGTAACCCGCCAACCCAAGAACCTCCTGATCTCCGTAGCTGAAGTGGGTCTAGTCCAGTTTTGGACGGCCTCAATATTCTTAGGATCTACCTGAATACCCTATGCTTATACGACATGGTCCAAGAAAGCGGTTGAATTCAACCAAAACTCACACTTCAAAAATTTAGCATACAACTGATTATCCCTCAAAGTCTTGAGCATTATCCTGAGGTTCTTCTCATGCTCCTCCCGACTGCGGGAGTATATCAAAATGTCATCAATAAACACAATCACAAAGGAATCCAAATAAGGCTTGAACACTCGGTTCATCAAGTCCATAAATGCTACTGGGGTATTGGTCAACCCAAAAGACATCACCAGAAACTCATAGTGCTCGTACTGCGTCCGAAAAGCTGTCTTAGGGACATCGGATGCCCTAATCCTCGACTGATGGTAGCCAAATCTCAAATCAATCTTCGAAAAGAACTTGTCACCCTACAGCTGACATCCGCGCATATGACATATATATGTATCTATCTACCCATGATCTGGAGTCACAACTCATGAACTACTATGATTTATCTACAAGTATTTGGCTAAAGGGAAAATATACAACTGGTTATGAACCAAAGGAAAATAGTAAAATGATCAGATAGGAGGGGAATCCAGGAATCTGCGGACATTAGCAGATCTACCTTAGGTCTATGGGTAAAGAAGTGAACAGCGAAGCTCGGAATCAGTTCGGACTAACACCTGTATCTGCACAGGAAGTGCAGAGTACAGCATCAGTACAATCGACCCCATGTACTAGTAAGTGTCGAGCCTAACCTCGGCGAGGTAGTGACGAGGCTAGGATAATACACCCATATATGACATGTACAGTATAATCATATAAGTAGCAACAATAGTAATAAAATTAATAGAGCAGGGAATAATGGGAGGGGGGCATAATGAGGGGATCACAATGTAAGGAATAAGAAACAGGAAGAAGACTAAATTAATCAATATGCTTTAAACAAAATAAACAAGTAAAAACAGTAAAGAAAATTGCAGGCATCACCCTTCGTGCTTTTACTCTCAATCTCACTATATGAATAATAAAACAGCACGACATCATCCTTCGTGCTTTAACTCTCTCATAATATAACACGGCATCACCCTTCGTGCATTATCACTCACAAGACATGGCACGGCATCACCATTCTTGCGTTTACACTCACAAGACATGGCACGACATCACCCTTCGTGCAATAACACTCACTCACAAATATTGCACGGCATCACCCTTCGTGTTTTACACTCTTCCTCACCAAAACAAAGATCAATAACAACGGAGAGACACAGATATCATAAATCAGTTATACTTCAATATTCACTACCAAAATACCAATTTCAACCTTGAGTCAATACTCAACAACTACCAATTCCAGTAAAAATAATATGAGAGTAGCCCAACATAACGATTAGCTAAGCTCCGCATGAATAGATCGATTAAAAACTACAACGGTTACAAGAATAGTATTCACTTGCATACTATGACTCGACATCAACACATAAGTGTTTGTCACCTCACCTATATATTGTACTCAATAACCAAACATGTAGCAAGTAGTCAATTTACCTAATCCCTCAAGCCAAAGTTAGACACGACACTTACCTCGATCTGCAAGGCCACTCACTGCTCAAGTATCGCTTTTCCTTTAGAATTCACCTCCAACGCACTCGTATATATCCATAATTCACTTAATAACATCAAATATTTCTAAAACAAATCAGTTCCAATACATAAATTTAGATTTCCCAACATTTCCCACAAAAAGTCAAAAACCGACCCTGGGCCCGCTTGGTCAAAAATCAAGGTTCATACCAAAACTCATTTACCCATTCACCCCCAAGACCGAATATGTAATTAGCTCCGTAATCTGACCTCAAATCGAGGTCTAAAACCCAAATTTGCGAAATTCTCAATTCTCCCAAAATCTCTAATTTCTACCCTTAAAGAACAAGATTTAGGACTAGGATTTCAATGAGTGATAATAAAAATTGAAGAAAATGAGTTAAGAAGTGTAAACCTATGATTTGATGTTGAAATCCCTCTTCAAAAATCACCTTAGGTCGAGTTCTAGTGATGAAAAATGAAATTTGGGACAAAGTCCCGTTTTTCTTCTGTTTTAAAAATCACTAGACAGACCTTCTTCGCGCTCGCGAAGGGCCTGTCGCGATCATGAAGATTTGCTCTATTAACCTACGCATTCGCAAGATACACTTCGCGTTCGCGAAGACTTACTCCCTCCAGCCTACGCGTTCGCGAGCCAAGTGCCGCATTCGTGATGAGTATCGTTATTTCCCCTCCCCCAAGTCCCTAAGCCATCGTGTTCGCGTGGAGACTGGTCGCATTCACAAAGGGTAACACCCCCAATATTTCGCGCTCGTGACCAGTCCTTCACGTTCGCGAAGAAGAAAATTCCCTTCCAGCTCAGTTCTCCTTTGCTATCGCGAGAGTGACTACGCGATCGTGAAGAACAATGGATCAGACCCCAAATACAGCTATTTACACCAGATTTTCCAAGTCCAAAACATCATGTAGCCTACCTGAAACTCACCCGAGCCCTCAAGGCTCTAAACCAAACATGCACACAACTCTAAAAACATCATACAGACTTGCTCGTGCGATTAAATCACCAAAATAACACCTAAAACTTCGAATTTAGCACCAAAACCTATGAATTTCTCAAGAACACTTTAAAATTACTATTTTCTGTACAAAAGGTCCAAATCACGTCAAATCAGTTCCGTTTCTCACCAAATTTCACAAATAAGGTACAAATATCATAATGGACCTGTACCGGGCTCCGAAACAAAATACGGACCCGATACCAACAATATCAAACATTAAGCAAATTCTTAAAAATCAATAATTTTCAGTCTTTCAATTTTTGTCATAAATTCATATCTCGAGCTAGGGACCTCGAAATTTAATTGCGGGCATACGCCCTAGTCCCATATTTTACTACGGACCTATCGGGACCGTCGAAACACGAGTCCGAGTTTGTTTACTCAAAATGTTGACCGAAGACAACTAAAAATTATTTTAAGGTCAAAAATCATTGTTTCTTCAATTTTCCACATAAAATCTTTTCGGAAACACGACCGGATTGTGCATGCAAATCGAGGAGGGTAAAAAGGATATTTTTAAGGCTAGCTAGCACAGAATTGAGTTCTAAAACACAAGCCAACCCTTTGGGTCATCAAAAAATTAAATAAAACCGACCAAAGTCGGTCGGTATGTTATTAAATTAATATTTTAAAATTGCAATACCGACCAAAATCGGTCGATATTGGTGAGGTCAAACGGTCAAACACTTTTTAACTTTACCGACCGAAATCAGTCGGAAATGTCACGACCCGATATCCACTAGTCGTAATGGCACCTAACCTAACCCGCAATGTAAGCCAATAAATATCTATCTGATTCCACTAATTTTACCAAGGCAACTAAACAAAAGTAATTATTAAAATCTTATACATTTCCCAAGGACTGATAGTACAAATCATGAGCTTCTAAGAATAGAGTTTACAAAATGTAAATGAAATAGATACATAGTATGTTTGAAAAGTACATAAACAGCACAATCTAATCTAAAGCTACCCCGAACAACAGAGACAGCGAAAACATGGATGCGGGAACATCTTCAAATCCAGCAACCATCGAACACATCGATATTGCATCCAATATCTGTATGTAATGTGCAAAAGTGTAGTATCAGTAAAACCGACCCCATGTACTGAGTTAGTAACAAACCTGACCTAAGGTTGAAAGTAGTGACGAGTTATCACAAGGTCGGGTCTCGTACCGGTATTCTACAATAGTTCACAACAGCATAGCACAAGAAGCAAAAGGGCTCAAAGCGTTCACAGTTTCAGAAAAATAGGCATGCTTTTCAAATATTTTAGTGGAACTCAGTTCTTTTGCCGAAAATGCCAAAAATATAGGTAAGTTTGAAAACTGTGATTTTTCTCAAAATCCTTTCACCAATAAGTAAGAAGTTTCATTTTTCTTTCCAAATGTCAAGTGCAAAAACACCTCTTTGTACCCACATACCAATGTGTGTAAAAAGTCATGAATGACGTGATACTATATAACATGAGGAAAAATGCATTTCTATGCATGTATGACAAATGTGCATATCAAATGCAATGCAACTTAGTGATAAAACCATATGCAAGCTCTCATAGCATCAATTCACTCAGTCCTCCCAGTCACTCATATACAGCCCCTTGAGCAATCATCACTCAGTAGATACCTGTGCTCACTGGGGGTTTGTACAGACTCCATAGGGGCTCCTTCAGCCCAAGCATTATATCAAGCCAATCATGGCATAAATCAACAAACATGTTGCGACGTGCAGCACGCTCCCAAAATAAACAAGCTGCGGCGTGCAGCCCGATCCCATAAATAAACATAAAAATTAGGCCCTCGACCTCAATCATAAATATCCTCACAATCAGGCCCTCAGCCTCACTCAGTCATCAGTCTCTCCTGTCTCTCTCTCTCAGGCTCATAATGTCATGAAACTAGCCTGAATATGATAATGTGATGTATCAATGAATAACAACAGAGACTAAGATATGATATGCATATAAGTGTGTATGACTGAGTATATAAAATAATGAAAGCATATAACTCCACACAAAAAAAATAATAACCTCAGTGGGTCCAAACAGTATCGGCATAAGTCTAAGCATGATATCTAGCATGATTGTCATCTCACTACTACCTCACATGGTGGAGACACATATAACAACAAGAAAGCACAACTATACAGTGCCATGGGAACCTCAGAGTCCCAATTCACAGGGTGTACCCCCACACGCCCTTCACCTAGCATGTGTGTCACCCTAATACCAATCACATAACACATATTGCGGGGTTTCATACCCTCAGCACTAAGTTTAGAACAGTTACTTACCTCGAACGAGCCAGTACCATTGTGGAGCAAGCCAAGCGATGCTCCAAAGATGCCATTCTGCGCGTTCTGACCTCCAAATGGCTCGAAACTGACCAACAATAATTCAAATACATCAAACAATGCTAAAGGAACCAATACCGATCATAAAAGATCGAATCTTGAATCAAAGCCCGAAATCGGCCCAAAATCCCAATTCGGGCTCGCACCTTGAGACCCGAAAAAACTCATAAAATCCGACAACCCATTCAATTACGAGTCCAACCATACTAGTTTCACTCAAATCCGACTCCAAATGGGTGTTCAAAACTCAAAAATTCATATTATGAAGCTTTAGGCCAAAACCCTCAATTTCCCCCTTAGAAATCAACCAAAAGCTAAAATCGAAGATAGATTCATGAAATATAATTAAAACCGAGTAGAGGACACTTACCTCAATCCTTGTGATGAAGATTGCTCCAAAACGCTTTAATCTGAGTCCCACGTCTCAAAATATGATAAAAGAACAAAAGTCTCGATTTATAGCATTCTGCCCAGCAATTTGCGCATTTGTGGACAACTCGTCGCACCTGTGACCACCGCATCTGCGGTCAGATCTTCGCCTCTGTGACCACACTCACCAGTCGACCCTCTCGCACCTGCGGAACAATTTCTGCTCCTGCGCACCCACAGGTGCGATCTTTCCTCCGCACTTGCGATGAGCTCCAGTCATGACTTCTTGCGCATCTACTACACATGGCTCGCACCTGCGGCCATTGCACCTTCGCAACACCAATCGCAGGTGCGGAACACCAGAACCAGCAGCTGAAATACTGAAGAAATGATCTGAAATCAATTTGAAACATGCCTGAGACTCTCGGGACCCCGTCCAATCGTACCCATAAGTCACATAACAACATGGACCTACTCGAGGACTCAAATCACACATAACAACATCGAAGCGACAAATCACACCTAAATTCGAACCCAATGAACTTTGAACTTTGAACTTTCAAAATTCCAAAACACGCGCCGAAACATATCAAATCATTCTGGAATGAACTCAAAATTTTCACAAAAGTCCCAAATGACATGACGAAGCTATTCCAACTCCCGGAACTACAATCCGAATCCGATATCTTCAAAGTCAACTTCCGGTCAAACTTATGAACTTCTCAAGCCTTCAAATCTCCAATTTTTGCAATTTAGTGTTGAAACCTTCTAGAAACATCCAAATGTATGCCCGAGTCCAAAATCACTATACGGACCTAACGGAATCATCAAAACCCCGTTCCAGTGTCAAATTCTCAAAAAGTCAAACTTGATCAACTCTTTCAACTCAAAGCCTCAACCATGAAATTCATTCTTCCATACCTATTCCGAATAACCTGAAAACTAAATCGACAACTCACATAAGTCATAATACATCACACAGAGCTACTCACGCTCGTAAACTACCAAGCAAAGTGCAAATTCTCAAAACAACCGGTCATGTCATTACAGGAAATCGGTCGAAAATTTTGTAATTTGACCAGACCAGACATGACTCTCCCCCATGTTCATCTTTTAACTCTCTCTCTTCTATCTCTCGTCCATCTACCTTCCCCAAATATTTTGGCCTAATCCCACCCAAAATCAAGTCACCTAGCCCCAAATAATGAAGCCCCTCTCTCCTCTCTCACACCTAAGCCGCTACCACCACTATTCCGCTCCTCCACCACCACCACTGTTGCGCTGCCGCCATCACCACTGCCATTGTTGTTAAAGGTTAGTAATCTACCTTAATTATTAGATTTTTAATTTTTAATTTTCAGAATATAATTTTATCTAATTTTTTAAGGTTTTGTCTATTTAGGATTTGTGTGACTAAATAGGGTTTTTGAACTACATTAGATTTAGATTTAAAATTGAACTACCTAAAATTATAATTTTTTAGAGTTTTTGGTTTGAACTACATTAGATTTAGAATTAAGGTATAAATTATGAACTTAATGTATAAATTATGAGCTCGTGCAACAAATTTTCAATCAATTTAAGGTTTTAATACAATTTGTATCTATTTAAGCATTATACTACAGTATATTCATCTAACGTTACATACTTTATTTGCAGACTAAGTGTGCCTGGGAGGACCGGTGTAACAGTGAAATTTGTGCAAATTTTGTGTTCAAATGCCGTAAGAGACTGTCTGATTCCTTCTCCTACACTCGAAAGAAGAACAAGAAGCCTTCATGGGTTCTAACGCATTTATGGGAGGATCTGCTGAGGTATTGGACCACCGAGAAATTTGAGAAGAAGAGTGAACAGGGAAAGAAGGCCCGAGCATCTGAGAAGGGTGGCTCCTTGCACTGTGTGGGTGCAAGGAGCATAGGGGCTACGAGGAGACTACTGGTAATTCCTTAAAATATTTATATCTATTTTATTGAACTATATTTACATATGTTAATTTTGTTAACATGTTTTATAATATTTATAGGAAAAAAAATATAGGAGGAAGATGACTCATGATGAGTTCTTCATGGAGACTCACACCCGGAAGAAGAAAGCACCGACAGATCCAAGTACATGGGTCGAGGACCAGGCGGAGACTGCATATGTAAGTTCCATAACTACTATAAATGTTTATAATATTATATAGTTAATAATTTTTTATCTTCTAAATAAAGGGTCGCTACAAGATTAATGTGGAGGAGTACACTCAGAGCTTGCCACCGAATGAGCAAGGTTAGCGACCATCCCTTTTAGACGAAAAAGCGCAGAGGATATGGTTGGATGTTGTCGTAAAAAGGGGATAGCACACGGCCTTCCACAGAGATCATTTCGGCGCTACAGGGATGGATTACAAGGTATAGGGACTTCCGCCCAAGGCGAGGCAATTGATAGGTCGACTATCTCGTCTATAGAACAGCAGATCGTAAAGTTGACAGCAGAGCTTGAAGAGACAAAGGCTAGAGAAGAAAATAGAGATGAACAATTTGGTACCCTTCAAGTTCAGCTAGAAACAAGTTGTTGGTTAATTGTTGTTGTTGTTGTTAGATCATTGTTGTCGTTGTTGTTAGTTAATTGTTGTTGTTATTGGTTAATTATGGTTGAATGGAAGAAATGTAATGTTATCATTATAGGATGGATACTGGTTGTAATTGGCAGGTGGTGTAGCTTAAAATCATGCATTTTCTACCCAATTTTTACCCAGAAAATCAACCGAATTCGGTCGGAAATTTTGAATTTAAATTTATTTATTTAAATAAATTAAAAAATTATTATAATTTAAAAATAATTATATATTTAAATAAAATTATTATTTATTTAAAATTTAGAACGATTTCGGTCGGTATTTGAAAATTAAATTAAAAAAATTAATTAATACTGATCGATTTTGGTCGGTAAATACAGTTTGACAGTCAGTCAACGCTTTGAATAAACCGACCATTTTCGGTCGGAAAATTTCGACCGATTTTGATCACAACATGTTAGCGACCATCATTTTTTCGACTAATTAAAAGCGATCGGAAATCGGTCGCTTTTTTCCAATTCCGACCGATTTCAGTCGGTTTTCATGGACAACTTTAAACAGTTTTTTAGTAGTGTTTGAATCAAAGCTACTGGGTTCGGCCGAACCCGTAGCACAACACTCTAGATCCGCTCCTAATTCAATTAATATTTGCTTTGAGGCTTGAGAAATACGGATTTGCCCCGGGAAAATCCCATTTTTGGAAGATTAAAATACTTTCTATCAGAGGTAATTTCATTCGCACGACTAGAACTCGAAACCTTGGAATTCTCGCCACTCCACCAACTCTGTTGATACTTACAGTGGAGTGAAGTTGCAAACACAAGACGTAACTTCCTTATCATAATTTCCACATTTTTAAAAGATTAAACAATTAAAAGCTCATTTCTTTTTCTATATTATTGTCCCCCTAAAAAGATCTCGAATTTCTTCGTGATCCGATTAGGTTAACGGTCATAGTATCTTTCCTTTTCTTTATTTCTGTTGGAACTAAAATATATTAGTGCACGTAATAAATTATGGAAGTTCGTCGAAACCTAGATAACCACTTACCTCACAATATATATACTGGAACAATAGAAGGAAATTGCTAATACACACAAAGTACAGCTATACAAAAAAATAAAAATAGTGTCAACGGTCAAGTTGGTGTTTAAACAAAGAATTAAATTCTCAGTCAAAGCCTATTTTTAGAAGTACTCGGGCTATTGATAACAAAGAAATTTCGTATTTCTCTCAATTGTAAGAAAGGAAGTTAGAATAAGAAATGGCAAAGTAATTGATAGAAAGCAAAAGAAAGTAATTGTATTCTAGTTATAATCAGAACGTGTCCTTACAAGTGAATTTTCCTTCCCTTATATAGGAATCTATAAGTACAACGTCTTTTCTTTTTTATGACCGAGCCATTATGCCATTAATGATATTAATGAGACGTTATAATTGGCAATTGTAACTGTTCATGAAGATTCTGTAACGTTTATGACCATTCACGCTCATCAATTGAGGATTATGAACATTCCCTTTTTACTGTCTTGATTCATTCCATTGGTGCCTCTTCATGTAACCATTTAGACTCGAGCATCCATATTCTTTCATCTCGTGGGTAATTTGCTCATATCTGTTACGACTCGTGTCTCTTATAATGCACCATTCCAGCTGTCACTTTCTCGATAGTCCACGTGTTTTGCCACATCAGCCACATACTTAATTCCACGTGTAATATTTATTTTTACCAATAAAGATAGTTCCCCCCCCCCCCCAACTTGCCATTTATTCAGCAATTGAATATTTGGAAAGTGGATCACATTTATGGCGGGAATAGTTTGCCACCGTTTCCCTTGTTTCATTATGTCTTCTTCAGAACCAACACATCGTATGTCACTTCTATTTAATGCATGTGACACATGGAATTCATTGATTGGATTTGCAACTCTTCAGCGAGTTTTAGGGCTTTTTTGCGGCTGCGTCAGTCACGAAGTGACTGTTTCATTATGTCGTTTCCATCATGACCCCCTTTACATAAAGGTTGCTTCTTCATATAAATGCCTCATTTGCCTTTGCTTCTACGAAAAACTTTCTACAGTGTTCTTCGTTCATAATAGTTCTTGTTTATCAACAACCATGTCTTCTTCAAACACTGATCCTCGTAGAGTGGTTATAGTATATGAACTTCCCCTTTTTTCTGCCCCTACCAGAAGTAGAAGAGGTACTAGGTTACGTATTTTAGCGTCTGTTTCTATCTGTGGTTCTTCTTCTCAACCAATATTACTACCCCTTCATCTTCTAGAACTAGGACTTCTTCTTCTCATAGATCTTCTGATGAACCTCTTCGAGAACCCACTGTTGATGAGATTATCCCCGCTGAAGTTTCCTTCTCCACTGATCAGGAATCGATTAAAAATCAAGTTACTTTTATGACTCATCATGATCGTGTTAATGTTTACCCTTCCCAGATTACTGAGGTTGTGCGAAGATAATGTCATTGGAAATTCGATTTTCCAATTTTTGTTCCTAATATGAATCAAAGGATCACTTCATACCAAGTTGGTTATTCCTTTGTTTATACATATCCCTTTATATTAGGCTTCAGACCATCTATTGACCCAGTCATCATAGAATTTTGTTGTTTTCTTGATGTTTTCTTAGGAAGATTGGTCCTATCGTATGGAGAGATGTGGCATGTTTAGATACTTGTCGAATTTGGCCTCTTTACCCTTTACCTTATATAATTTGATTCATCTTTATTTCCCCAAGCTATTTCGTCATGGTATTTTTACTCTCGTGGCCAGGAGTAAGAGGGTTTTGGTTCCCTAAAGATGACAAGGATCGTGGATGGTACGCCCGTTTCGTTGCTTCTCCCACGAGTGGGTTAGTGGGTGAAGAGAACATGATTTTTCCAGAAAAATGGAACTTTGCACATGAGTGTCTTTTCTGATCTTCTTCTTCTTATTTTCTTTTCTTTGAAGAACTTATAATCTCATGACTATTTTTCCTTTTTCAGCAACCATGGAAGCTGTTGAGGAGATTCCAGATTTTCGTGGTTGGGTAGAAAAATTATTGTATGTAACTAATATAGAAGGAAGATCCTGGAAGTACCTTTCGAATAGGTTTGGATGGTAAGTGAAGACTCATGGTATCCTCCTTCCAATTTTCAATCATGATTCCATATTTACTTGAAAGTTTATTAACACTTCCTTTTTACAAGGGTTTTCCATTCGGGGCGTAAGTGCCGCATCTATTGCTGCTTCAAGGCTTTCTCTGTCTATGGCTCAAGAATTGATCTTGACTTCCTATTCAAAGAGAAAAGCTGATAGAGCTCATGATTCCGAGAATGAAGAGGAACGAGAGGAGGGCTCTTTAGTTACCCACACTAGGAGACGTGAGTTCCTCAAGCTAGGAGACGTGTCGTTGATAATAGACTAGATTCATGTAGTTTAGAATCAATTTATACTCCAACTTCATTATGCTTCAATGTCCTAGGAAGGGTAAATGATGTTAAAATGGCTCTAATTGTGAATTTTATGTTTCGCAGGAGTAAGTTGTGTTTATGAGAACCTAGGATGGTGTTTGGAGCTAAATTAAAGCGAGAAAGACCCCATGGAGTTAAGAGCGTGTGAAGGAAGAAAGAAGAAATGTGAAGGAAGAATGATACGCCGTTAGCACGTCCATAGCGCGGCCGTGCTAGTCCAAGTGCAATAGGCAGATTGGTAGGCCATTAGCGCGACCATAGCGCGCCCAGTAGCGCGACCGCGGTAGCCCAACACTCAGAAACAGAACACATTGCCTTTAGCGCGCCCAGTAGCGCGACTGCTGTCACACCTCCTTTTTTATACGCCCCAAAGGGGGGTACGTGAGTTTCTCCACTTAAAGTGA